>JACEIK010005983.1:38939-58365 GCA_018107945.1 Datura stramonium
AGGTGATTTTGCCCCGTAGTCCAGTCCCCGTGGGATCGATACTTGGCTTACTTGAGCCACTTACTACTTGTTCGACCACGTGCACTTGCGTGTAGTCATCTAGACAGCCGAACAAAATACAGTTCAAAATTAGTTAATTTGTGTTTAAATTCTTCTTGTTGTCTTTATTTCATGATTTACTTTTTTGTTTTTATTTTTGTTTTTGGTTTGTCATAGGTAAATATGGCAAACCTAGTAGCACAACTTAACCTCCCTTTAGAAGAAGAGTTGACTAAAGCACAATGGACTGAAGCTATGCGACTTGCGGAAGAAGCCCAATAGCTGAAGCAGCTAGGAGGACTAGAGCCGCAGAATTGGATGCTGCTTTGGTATAAAGGAACAAACAAAACCCCTTCGTCATTAAGGGCGTAATGCTGTACGAAATGTGCTCTTTGAGAGGGAGTTTGATCTGGAGGAAGTTGGTCACATGGGTGCCATTGTTCCACCCTCTTTGCCAGCTAATGCTAAGTTCAATATTACAAACACCATGATGCACTTGCTTAGCATGAAGGGGTTGTTCAATGGTTCGTTCGGAGAAGATCCAATTCAATATTCAGTAAACTTCACTAGAATCTGCATTGCATACAGACTGCCAAGGGTGACGCAGGTGGCTATTAGACTCAGGTTATTTCCTTTCTCTCTCATGAAGGAAGCTACATTATGGTTGAATGCACTTCCAGATGAGTTTATCACCACCTGGGCAGAACTGACTACAGCTTTCTTAGAGAGGTTTTTCCCGCCCTCACGAATGATTCAGTTGAGGAATGAGATTAATACTTTTAGATAGCTACCAGGAGAATCCTTGCATGAGGCATGGCTTAGATTTAAAAAGAAGATGAAGAAGTGTCCAAATCACAAGCTTCTAAAGGTAGTTATTCTAGAAGTATTTTACAGGTCATTGAGGCAACCAACAAAGCTGTAACAGATGGGATCGTAGATGGGTCAATGATGACCCATACTTTTGCAGAGGCCAGTGAAATATTGGATAAAATGACAAAGACCAATAGGGTGTGGCACACCAGAGAATCTAAGGCTGCTGCAATAAACTATTCCAGGGGATCATCAATAGAGTAATGAAAGAAAGAGGAAGAGCGTGAATAGGATATGACCCATATCAGAACCCAACTACACTTGATCACCAAGCACTTGACGACTATGAATATGCAAAAGGTGCAAGTAGTTAATGCTTAAGAGAATTTCCCAGGTATGATGACTATTACCCTGATATGGAAGATGAGGCTAATTTTGTCAACAACCAAGCGGGGGATTTCTGGGACAACACCCAAGGGTCTAACCAAGACTCTTGGCGTCAAGGTTAAGGAAATCAAGGTCGGAACTATTATGGCAATAACAATTATGACAGGTCTGGTTCATAGATAGAGATCAAGGTAATTGGTGGAATCAAGATGGCCCAAAGAATGGCAGGAACAAAGCTATGTGCCACCAAGGGCAAGAAAGCCAGTTGCAAATGACTCCAGCAATGCGAGATGGAGGATACGATGAGCAGGATGCTGAAAAATCTTGAATCTACTGAGGTTGAAATTAAAGAGATGCACAGAGAATTATCGAGTTTGAGTCAGCTAGTGGATTCACATTTCACATCCATTAAGCAGTTGGAGCATCAAATAGGACACGTCTCTATAGCACTTAATCAGAGACAAAAAAGGCACCTTGCCCGGTGATACTGTCCAACCCTAGAAATGAGGGTCATTGCATGACTATTATTACTACGAGCAGGACTGTGCTAAATAAGGAGCCCATCATAGATAGGGGTGCTGAAGCAGCAAGAAAATCTGTTGACCTCAAGAGACTAGTCCCTAGAACTGAAAAGGGGAGGGAAGAGAAATGCCAAAAGAAAGATGATCATATTCCGAGGTCACCCCCTCCTTTGCCTCAGCAGATTAAGATGAAGGCTAAAGATAGTAAGTTGCAAAAATTCATGGCCATTCTAAAGAAGCTATCGGTGAACGTCCCATTGATGGAGGCACTTGAGCAAATTCCTGGCTCTGCAAAATGAATGAAAGAGTTAGTTAAAAAAAAAGGCAGTAAGCCTTGAGCCGATAGATGACGTGCACCATTGCAACTATATAATCACCCACTCCTTAGCACAAAAAAAGGAGGATCTGGGGCTTTTACTATTTCATGTACTGTAGGGTCTTTTTTTAACTTTAAAAAGACATTGTGTGACTTGTGTGCGGGAATATATCTAATGTCATTCGCAATCTTTAAGCAGATAGGCTTGGGAGTGCCCAAACGAATGATAATGCAGCTATAATGGCCGACCGCACAGTAAAGACACCCGTGGGCATATTAACTGATGTCCTTATGAAAGTGGACGGCTTCATCTTTCCATCAGACTTTGTCATTTTGGATTGTGAAGTTGACATCGATGTCCCCATTATTCTAGGGCATCCATTCTTAGCCACCGAAAGAGCACTAATTGATGTGGAACAAGGTGAGCTTAAATTTTGGCTGAATGGTGAAGAGATCGCGTTCAAAGTTTGCAGATATTTGAAACAGCCAAACAATATAAGACTTGTATCTGTTATCACTACGACAAAAAAGGAGTGTCACTCGAGTAAAATCGAGTATCTTGATTAAGTTTGAGTAATCAAGATACCTGCGTTGTGCCGCGACGTTAAATCAGGTGATGCTTGGGAGGCAACCAAGGTAATTTAATTTTATTTTTCATTTTTAGAGTTGATGTGTTTGTTCAAGTATGCAGGAAATAAGTCATAGATATCAGAGAAAAATGGAGCATAACGGGATGGATTCTGAGCCGCGAAGGGTGAGCCGCAATACGATCCGCGATGTGGAGACCTTACCTCGCAAGGAGGTCTGCAACGTGAGTCAAAATTACCACAAAAGACTCCATAACGTGAGGTAGAACCTCTAAAGGGTGGTACGCAATGCGGAGAGGGGTACCAAGTGGAAATGTATTTTAAAAATGCGCATAGACCCAACCCAAGGAGGATATCTATATTTCAAAACCTAAAAAATTCCCCCTTATTCTTCAAGGTCCGTCCACACACCTCCCACTCTCTCTCAATTTTCTCTCCAAAGTTTATCTTCTTCCCAAACAACCTCCAATTTATCCACTCAAACAACAAAAGACTTCCATTCTTCCTTAAATTCACCAAAAATAGCTCCTAAATCTAACAAGGGAAAGGCGGTGGATTCTTTAGGCCAGGGAACAAAAAGGGAAAAAATGGGTCAAGAGGCACCAATGGAGGATGCCAGCATGCCACAACCACCATAACGGTTTGGACTCCACTGGATCATGGAGCAAGAAGGTAAGAAGTGGTTTACAAATCATAAAGAGTCCAAATATGCTTTTGTGTTGTGTATTGATAGAGATAGTCTAGCTTCCGAATTCCCTCATATGATTGAAAAGCTTCCGAATTCCCTCATAGCTTCCGAGATAGTCCACACACCTCCCATCTAGATGTGATAAAGACTAAGAAGCCCGAGGGTCAGCATGCTTTTGTGCTGTCCATTAGTGAGCATAATGCATGCATTTGATAGTTTTCGGAGTCACTTATATCACATGCAAATGCTTCAGCTGAGGATAAGGGGAGTGATGGAGGAACAGTTGCAGCAGCTGAACATTGACTATACTTTGAGCGAGCACTCTAGTTCTCTATGTAGAGTTGGTCCATGCTTTAAGGAGCTATTTGATGATGATGATCCCACTGACGATGAGCAGACACGTGTTGACTCCGACTTGGAGTCTGATGCAGACGAGGGAGAGGACTTTGAGATGGGGGAGCTGCTTATACCCCTACAGACAATGAGGAGTAGGACCAGGAAGTTCTTTTTTCACCTTTTTTACTTATGTTTTATTGTTTTAGCACCGAGGATCGTGCTATCGATTAAGTGTGAGGTAGGAGAAGTGAATTTCCACGTATGCTTTAATTGCTAAATCTAGTCATGGTGGTCCTAAAATTTTACTTTGTTTGTGATATATGACTTGGTTCCTACTAGCTTGTTGTATGTTTTTGTTTGGGTTCTCGCAGTTTTTGTTTTAGGTACTGTTTTGATGGATAGTCCCTTAGAACCGACTAGAGTGTCTAGATTCTTTTTTAGTCATAGTCATGAATTTTTCTGATGATAGATAGATGACGACTGTATTAAGGATAAATTAGTCATTGGTAGGAGAGAAAAAACTTGTAGCCTTACGAATGCTAGGTGCTTCTCTTAGGATAACATTGATATTTTGTAAGAATTCGCTCAAAAATGCATGAAAAGGTAGAAATAGTTAGACTTTTGGAACTTGATTCCTATGCTTAAAAAATTGAGCTGTGTAATGTGAGACATTCAATGTGGATATGTGTGTTATGTAATCTTGATTACCTTTATCAAACCATTTGTGCCATTATGTGTGTGAGATAATTTTGCATATACTCCATGCTTGCAATTTGATATCTAGAACTTGCCCAGTGTGTGTGTTAAGCAAAATGAGAATGTTGAATCTAGGAATTAATATAGGCATTTCTTTGGCAGCCTATTTGTATTTCGATTTTACCTACCTTGATATGATTATCCTAGTTAGCCATTTTGAGCCTTAACCTATTCTTTTGATAGCCACATTACAAGCTTAATCCCTTTTTTTATTGGCCTCTATTTGATCCAAATGACTCCGAAGGCACTTTAATTGAAAATTTTTGCATGAAAGGAGCATAAGTGAAGGGACAAAAGAGAAGAAGATAAAGTGTGAAAATTAGAGGGAAAAAAGATGAAAAATGCAAAACAAAGAAGGTGATGTTAGTAGGGAAAGAAAGGAAAAAAATGAATGAAAAGAATGGAGGCAAGAGAAGAAAAAAATTAAATGAGCTTAATGTCCAGAATTCCCTACTAATCACCTAAGTTGAAAAATGTCAACAAAGGGGGGGTATAAGTAGAAAAATAAGAGGATTGAAGATTGTGCTTAAAAAAATTGAATGATTGTGAAATAGTAAAGTGCCTGGCCAAATAATTTCTACCCGTCCCTTAGCCTACATTACAACCATCTTAAGTCTTAATTGATCCTAGATTCGATGTTTTATATTGGTGAAATATTTACACTAAGGATAATAAGCCTATGGTTCGTCTTTTGCATGCATGTAGAGTTATTTGGGAAAGTACACAATATTGTTTTATCTGTGTGCAAGTTAAAAATGTTATGTATCATGTGAGTGAAAGGGAATCTCTATAAATAGTAAGGGCACATAATGGTAAGATTTTGGTATAATATTGATTGCTAAATTACATATGTTCATGTTGGCCCAAATATTTTTTATTGAGTTAGTTCTAGAAACTAAGTGATATCGATATATAACCTTTGAATATTGATCTTATATGCCTATTAAATAGATTGTTGGAGCTTGATTGAATTGTCTAAATGGACCTGAGTGTAAGTAGACCTATTCATGAGGTGAATTTTGTGTATGAAACTTGAGTAGCGAAGTAGTAGATTGTTCGAGGATGAACAATAGTTTAAGTTTGAGGTGGTGATGTTGAGCGTATTTACGCACTTATTTACCATATTTTTCTCATACTTAGATATTTTTTGAGAATAAATAATGTGTGAATGTTTTGGTTTTGTATGATATTTGTGAAAAAGAGCTAACACACATGATTAGTTGTTTGTAGGATGAAAAGTGATGGGTTTTTAACTCATCTGGGCTTAAAAGGGAAAGTGTTGCTTAATCGGACTGGAAAGAAACAAGTGTCAAGGCTAAAAAGGGGTTGGGATTGCGCAACGCCTCCGCCGTATAGAGGCCCACGACGTGCAGGGAGGTCTCCACATAGAGCGTGCGATGCGGACCAAAGTTGTCCGACACGAGACCTGCAAAGTCAAATTATAGTCCAAGTAGGAAGAGATGTAGACTTATTCTACTATTATAAGTACCCCCTAGGATGTTTTTGTTAGTAGTTCACACATTATTCCAAGTTGTGGAACGCATTATTTCATATCATTGTTGGAAGAAAAACATCAAATTCTTGTGATTCTATTTAGCTTTTAGAGAATTGTTAAATAGTTTCATATTATTGTAAGTGATCATCATGACTTCTTATAAATATTACGTTATTGTTTCTTCAAACATTATCAGCTATTTTCTTTAGCTAGGGTTGTGGGAACCATGATGGATTAATGAAAGTAGGCAAATAAAATAGTGATTCTTGAATGGTGAAACTGAGTGTATTATTATTCTCTTTGCTTTAATTAGTGTTAGTTTTTGCAAACATTGAAACGTGTCTGTATCATCAACTTGCTTGACCAAAGAGGTTGAAGTTAGGAAAAGAGAATAAAAATATAAATGTGAGGCTACCAACCCTCATCTAATTCACTTGAGCTCTAATCGAGGATAGTTAGTCCAAGACATATGACGAGGAAAAAATATGAACACCTAAAGTCTGAGAGGATCTAGAGTTAAATTCGTCTATGTAGGTCGAGAGACATTAGATGAACATAATCGTCAGTTTTGCATAAAATTCATCAGGATAGATCACTAATAAAATAAGCATACTACATTATGATATCATGGAGTATACAGTCCTAGTTTCTTCTCATATATGTGACACAAACAAACTCTTAGCTTAAAATGCTTTTTTCTTTTATTGCAATCCCCATCCGAAATACTGGCTACTGATTGATTTATTCATTGTTAACATATTATTGTTGACATATTCCCTATGAGATAAATTTCAACCTAGTTGGGTTACTATCATGACCCGAGTTTACACCCTGGACGCGACACGGTACTTAAAACCACGAATGTCTCCAAGCTAACCATGGCATAGAATGATCTGACATACTGGTAATTAACATGAGCACTGAGCAGAAGCATAACTAAATACTAACATACTAAATATAAATACTGAAGGTAAACTGGATAGACAGAAGTAACTGAATACTACAACCCGATGTTGAAAAGCCTCTACTAAAGATGAGCTACTGGGACAAGTCCCCAGCTAATTCCAAGTCTGAAAAACTAAAACAATACTACTAAATTTTTTTTTAAAAATGCCCTGGTCCTCGAGAGATGAGGACTCACCACTGAGATACTGCTGGACAAGATTTGATGGGGGCTAACCACACTGCTGAGCCTGAGTACTTGAACCTATATCATAAAATGATATAGCATAGGAGGTGTGCGTCAGTACTTTGAATGTACTGAGTGTGTGAAGTCATGCAAATAAAAATATATAATTATGATGAAAAAGGCATTATAAGTGAAAATGCTGAACAATATGAAATGACCCAAACTGAGATCATAATATTATAAACAACCTAAAATATGAAAATACTGAAAATTGATAAAACTAATTAAGGGTCATAAGCATATTCTGAGACGTGAGACTAAACTATTTTTTGGGAGTGCCTTTTAACTGACATATAACCATGCGAGCTAGACGAGGAGTTCGATGTTTACTCCTCATCGATAGGGTCCACTGTACCTTGACAGGGTACGGTGACTGGGCTGTGTGATCACTAACTTTAAAATCCATTCGTGTTAAATCCTATGATGGCATGTAGTTCTGGAACCTGGGTGTGCTGAAACCCGGCCTGCTCGGTGCTAAGTACTACTGCCAACTAATGACATTAAACATATGTATATATATATTTAGATAGTAAACTGTACTCATAGCTCGAAATGGTGTCCTAAAGCTAAGTGAAAACCACTTATCTGGAAGTGTTTCGAAAGCCTAAAGGACCTGACAATTAAGAAATACTGAGTTTACTGATAGACAGATAAAGATATGAACTAATTAGCTAATATTTCTGGAGGCTATTAAGTATACCAATAATCTGAAAATACTAACTTTAAATTGAAATATATATGCTGAAAATTACACTCAATAACAACCCATGGAATAATAGCAATCTAGGCTTGCTTTTAAATCTTGCAAAGTTCAACCGTCAGAGAATTGACGGGACATCACTTCCTCCATCACTCCTGCACAAGGATGAAATAATTCCCTTGTTGAATCCCCACATACCTGGAGAAGAAATCCCGGAGAAGTAGAATGAAAATTCTGAGAAGAATTCAAAGCCATAGTTCTTTGCTTGAGAGCAAAGCTCTAAGTTCTACGTAATGATTCTCTAAAAGTCTGAGTGGGGAATGAGGGAGGAGAACTATTTACCCCTCTAAATCCTTTGAAATTATTTCCAAAATTACATAGTTTAGGATTTAGAAGAGTGGAAATATACGAAAATAAACCGGGATAAAATATACAGAAATTTGTGATTTTAGGTCGCTATGCATCTGACGGCCTATGTGACGGTCCATTGCACGCCTGACGGTTCATTTTCCACACCATCGGCCTTGAACAGAAAGCTCAAAAACTTTTCCCAAATGATGGACACTATGATGGGCCTCACCGACTTGACAGTCCGTCGGCCCTCCATCACCCTTTAAACAAAAGGGCCTAAAATGCTGGCCCAAGTGATGGGCCATCACTAACTTGACGAACCATCACAAGCTTCCCTGCCTTTAAGCTGCTGGGACCAGACCTCGACTGGACAAGTGATAGTTCATCGTACGACTGATGACTATCAACTCCACCGTCAGAGAATTGACGGGACATCACTTCCTCCATCACTCCTGCACAAGGTCTTAAACTTCTATTCTTTTTGCTACGAGAATTCACTCCGGGACATGAGGTGTTATAATATATCCCCCTTGGGAACATTTGTCCCGGAATGAAGGCTAACTAGGCTGAAACAGCTTGGGGAGAGCTGTAATTTCCAAACTGAAAAGCTAAAGAATGAAAACTGATGAGTGACTGATCTCGAACTGAGATACATTGCTGAACTGAATTCATGAAGTATACGCACATGCTATGACATGAAAGGGGTTGATAGGCATGAACTTGACATGAAACTGAATAAAGCACTAAGGAGAAAACTGGTACCTGATGCTGAAATTGAGTTGGAAGGAAAAAGGTGAAGGTATTTAGCCATTATATTTGCTTCGACTTCCCACGTAGCTCCCTCAACTAGATGGTTTCTCCATAAAACTTTGACCGAAGCTACCTTTTTGTTCCTTAAGTTACAAACATGATGGTCCAGAATCTGTATTGGAACCTCTTCATAAGAGAGACTATCCTTCACACCAATACTCTCTAAAGGCATAATTAAGGTTGATCACTGATGCATTTCTTCAACAGAGACACATGAAAGACTGGATGCGCTGATGCTAGCTCCGCAGGCAAATCCAACTCATAGGCTACATTGCCAATGCCTCTTAGGATTTTGTAAGGGCCGACATATCTAGGATCGAGCTTTACTTTCTTCCCAAACCTCATCACCCCTTTCATAGGTGAAATTTTCAGATATACTCGATCATCCGTAGTAAACTCCATCTCTCTTCTCCTCACATCAGCATATGATTTCTGATGACTCTAAGCTGTCTTCAGCCTTTCTTTGATAAGCTGAAACTTCTGCATGGCCTTATGAACTGAGTCAGGCCCTATCAAAGTAGATTCATATACCTCGAACCAACCTGTAGGAGACCTACATCTCCTACCATATAATTCCTCAAACGGGGCCATCTAGATGCTAGAGTGGTAGCTGTTGTTGTATGTAAACTTGATGAGAGGTAGGTGTTCATCCCAACTGCCTTTGAAATCGATCACACAAGTCCTCAATATATCATCCAGAGTTTGAATGGTTCACTCAACCTGGCCATCTGTTTGTGGGTGGAAAGCTGTGCTTAGCTTAACTTGAGTACCAAGTCACTTCTGAAATGACTTCCAGAAGTGCGAGGTGAACTGATTACCCTATCTGAAATGATGGAAAAAGGTACTCCATGTAGTCTGGCTAACTCCCGAATGTATAGTCTAGCATAATCCTATGCTGAATCTGTGGTCTTAATTGGTAGGAAATGTACTGACTTAGTCATTCAATCTACAACCACCCAAATTGAGTCATCTGTCAGCGTGTACGAGGTATATCTGTAATAAAATCCATGTTCACTTCTTCCCACTTCTAAGTAGGAATGCAAATATCTTGAGTTATACCCCTAGGTATTTTCTATTCAACCTTGACCTGTTGGCAATTTAGACACTTGGCCACAAATTCTGTAATGTCCTTTTTCATGCCATTTCACCAGTAGACTTCCCGTAGATCACAGTACATCTTGGTGGCACTTCGGTGGATAGAGTACCTGGAGTTGTAAGCTTCTGTTAGTATCCACTGCCTCAAATCACCTATATCTGGAACACACAACCTGCCCTGGTGAAGGAGCACACCATCTCCCCTTTTGGAGAATGCTTCCACCTTTTTCTTTAGGACCGCTTCCTTCAACTTGAATAAGATTGAGTCTTCATCTTGCTTTGACTTAACCTCCACCACGAGGGAGGATTATGACCCATTTTGGACTACAATTCAACCTTCTGCTGAATCAACTAAATGGACTCCTAACCGAGCCAGTCTGTGAACATCCTTTGCCAACTCTTTTTTACCATCCTCAATATGAACACCACTCCCCATAGACATCCTGCTGAGGGCATCATCCACTACATTGGCTTTGCCCCCGTGATACAACATGCTCATGTCATAATCTTTCAATTATTCTAGCCATCTCCTCTATCAAAGATTTCAAATCCTTCTAACTGAGCACATACTGCAGACTTTTGTGGTCAGTGAACACATCTACATGAATGCCATAAAGGTAGTGCCTACAAATCTTTATGGCACATACTACCGTTGCTAACTTAAGATCATGAGTCAGATAGTTCTTCTCATGAGCCTTGCGCTATCTGGAAGCATAAGCTATAACTTTACCATGCTGCATTAGAACACATCCGAGGCCAATTTTGGAAGCATCACAATAAACCATGAACCCATCTGAACCTTATGGCAAAGTTAAAGGTAGGACTGTAGTGAGTCGAGTCTTAACTCCTGAAAACTCTTCTCACATGCATCAAACCACTGGAACTTCACCTTCTTTTGAGTTAGTCTGGTAAAAGGAGAGGCAATGGAGGAGAATCCTTCTATGAACTATCTATAGTAACTGGCTAAGCCCAAGAAACTTCTAATGTCTGACGGAGAAGTGGGTCTTGGCCAGTCCTTGACTGCCGCTATCTTTTGAGGATCTACTTGAATACCCGTACTGGAGACCACATGGCTGAGGAACGCCACTGGTTTTAGCTAGAATTCACATTTGCTAAATTTAATGAACAACTGACGGTTCTTGAGGGTCTGCAAAACTATCTCAGGTGGTCTGCATGTTCATCCTCTATTCTGGAGTAGACCAGAATATCATCTATGAAGACAATAACGAACATGTCCAGGTACGACTTGAATACCTTATTCATCAAATCCATAAAAGCTTCAGGAGCATTCATTAGTCCAAAAGACATAACTAAAATTCATAGTGACCATCCTGAGTTCAGAAGGCTATTTTCGGAATGTCACATTCTCTGACCCTGAGCTGATGGTATCCTGATCTGAGATCTACCTTGGAAAAATAGCTAGCTCCCTGGAGTTATGATGAACGGTAAATTTACGTATTTATTAGCCATATTTTCCCCATACTTTACTATGTTTTGAGAATAAATTATGTGTGTTTTCGTGTGTGTTATGATATATTTTTGAAAAAGAGCTAACGCACATGATTAGATACTTTCAGGGCTTAAAGTGATGAAATTGGGCTTAAATGTGGTTTAAAAGTGCAAGATTGGCAAAACGGAGTTTACAAGACAAAGTGATGGAAGTTGGCATCGCGCAGGCACGCTTGTGCCATGCGCGCAGGCATGTTGGTGCTTTGAGCAGTGCGGCGTGCCAGTGATGTAGCGTGCTAGTGATGCAGTGCATGGAGAGGCACGAATGGTACATGGTTCCAGACGGTCAGAAAGTCAAATCCTAATTCTACTAGGAACTAGATCTGCAAAACCCAATTCAAATCCATAACGAACAATGAAGGCTGAATCAACTATTATAAATACCCTTTCATAACATGTTTTAGTGGTCAATTTTTGGTCTTTTGTCATCCAACATACTTTAGAATTTACAATTCAATTATTGCACAGTTCATACATTGAGAATTTGTGTAATAGTTTAGCTTTACAATTGTTGCAATTTCATCAAGTTCTAGTGATTTAATATAGTCTTGGAGATTTTCTACTCAATTAAATATTCTCGTAAGTATTTCATTATGATTTCTGTTACATATTTTATTTGGTTTGTGATAAACATGAGCGGCTAAATCTCTTAGGCTAGGTTGTGGATTAACGAATGTTGGCATAATAAAATAGTAATTCTTGAATGGTAAATTGAGTGGATTGTTATTATCTTCATTTTAATTAAAGTTTTAGCGGTTGCAAATATTGAAATGTGCCCGTATCGTCAACTTGCCCGACCAAGGAGGTTGAAGTTAGAAAAAGAGAGTAACAATGGCAATTTGAGATTAATAATTCTCACCTAATTAACTTGAGCTCTAACCGAGGATAGTTAAAGTCAAGATTTATTGCAAAGCTGGAATATACACACTTTTGAGACAGAGAGGAGAGGTTGGAAGCATCTAATGTCTATTGCTAAACGCAACGTATACACTTTGAGATCGAAAGGAGATAAGTGTAATTCTTAAGTCGAGAAACATTAGATATACTAAATGTAAGTCTTACATAAAATTCACCAGGATAGATCACTAGTAAAAGCCTACTAAGTTATGAAATCATAGGAATACAGTCCTAGCTTAGCTTCCTCAATTTGATACAAACTCAATTATTTTTAGAATTATTTTCTTTCTTTATTTGGAAACCCCCTTCCGAAATATAGATTACAAATTAGTTTATTTTCATCATTAACATACTATTTCTGCCTATTTCCTGTGGGATTGACTCCAACCTTTGTTAGGTTACTATATTTGACAGCGACCGCTTTATACTTCAATTGCGAGGTGTGATTTGGGCGTGATCAAGTGGGTTGAAAAGTCATCAATCCTAGTTAGAGGATACCTGTTTTTGACTATGACCTTGTTTAGTTGACAGTAGTCGATGCACATTCTGAGTGTATTGTCCTTCTTTCGCACAAATAGGACTGGGGCACCCCATGAAAATATGATGGGTTTGATGAAACCCTTGTCTAAAAGGTCCTTTAGCTGTTCTTTTAACTTTTTAAGCTCAGTTGGGGCCATGCTGTAAGGAGGAACTAAGATGGGTTGGGTATCTGGGAGAAGGTCTATGCTGAAGTCTATTTTCCGCTCGGGAGGGACTCCACGAAATATCTTTGGGAGACACGTCTGGAAACTCATTTACGATAGGAACCGACTAAAGAGTTGGGGTTTCGGAACTAGAATACTTAACCCCAACTAGATGATAGATGCATTCCTTAGAAATCATTTTCTTTCCCTTAAGGTAAGAGAAAAACCGACCCTTAGGTACTACCCTTCTACTCTAGGATTGGTTCGTTAGGAAACTGGAATTTAACCACTCTGGTTTTGCAATCAATTGAGGAATAACAAGAATGTAACCAGTCCATGTTAAGAAAGAGATTGAAAACTACCATATCTAACTCTACTAGATCAACTATGGTAACTTACTGTAGCACCATGACCGGGTGGTTTATGTATATGCGATTGGCTCTAACTGACTCACCACTGGAGTAAAAACTGAAAATGGCTTTGAGAGAATTTCTAGACTAATATCAAACTGAATTATGATATAAGGAGTCACGAAAGAAAGTATGACTCCTGGGTATAGTAAAGCATAAACATCTATTTGAAAGAGATGTAACATACCAGTGACTACATTAGGTGAGTTATCCTTGTCTTGGTGCGAAGCTAGTTTAGATGCTGACCACCTCCACTTGTACCCGAAGTAGTACCCTACTGAGCTAAGCGACCTAACGGCGCTACTGATGTCGTGTACTGGGCCTTCCCTCGTCCTAATGACGGGCAATCCCTCAACTTGTGACCCAGCTGGTCACAACCAAAATAACCATCCTTGCCCATACGACACTCACCCGAATGGTTCTTACCACACTTAGGACATACTAGGAAGGTGTGGCTGCTGGAGACATGGCTCTAAGACTAGGAGCCTGATGCTCCACCCCTCCGATCTTTATAGGGCCTGGAGGAAGGAGCACTGGCGGAAGTGGGTGCTTGAGGTCTCTATTGTTGCTGTGGGCGACTAGCATCACCCGACCTCTACTACGAATACTCGGACTGACCTGTCCTTGCTTGCTTACTTTCCCTTTCTATCTCCTTTAGTTTCTCCACCTCTATCTGCTGTGCATGGATGATAATCTTGGAGATGTCTATCTCATTGATGAGCATGACAGTCCTACACTCATTAACCACCAACTTTGAGACACCATTTACAAATTTGAGAATACGAGCCCTCGACTCAAAAACCATTTTCAGAGTATACTTTTATAGTTGAGTGAACTTTAAGGCATTGTCCTGCACTATCATGTCATTCTGTTTCAAATTTATGAACTCTGCGGTCTTTTATTCCCTTAACTCCCAGGGAAAGAACCTTTCTAGAAACACGGCCATGAACTCGTCCCACATCACCAGACCTGCACCATCCTGTCTCCCTTCCTTCTACTGTCTATACCATATCTGAGCCACTCCTTTCAGCTGATAGGTAGCCAACTCTGCACTTTCGATGGAGGTAACACCCATGATTTGGGTGATCTTCTGAACCTCATTGATGAAGTCCTGTGGGTCCTTATTTACCTTAAACCCATGAAATTCCGAGGGATTTATTCTAGTAAAGTCCCGAATTCTAGCAACAGCTGTAGGTTCACTTGCATTAGTAGGTACGATGGTCTGCTGGTTGCCTGATTTGTCATCGCCTGAGCCAGCATCTGAATAGCAGTCTTGAATTCAGCAGGTTTTACCTGATCATCTTAAGGGGCTGCTGGAGCTGGTGGGGCTTTCTGGTTGGTATTACCAACCCTCCTTCCATTTCCTCTTCTGGGAGGCATCGTCAACTGAAAATGGTAGAGCACGAGTTAGAAGGACATTTTAAAGATTCTCACTCTACGCATGATAAGAATCACGAAGAAAAGGAAATTTTCCTAAAAATGCCTTGTAGCCTCCTCCTCATAGGTGTGGCGTGCTTCACATCCATGAAAAGGACTCTGCTTGACACAGATTTCAGACATCCTAGGACACTCTAAGCCTAATCCTTTGATACCAATTTTTGTCACGGCCCGAGTCTACACCTTGGACACGACACGATACTTAGAACCATGAATGGCTCTCAGCTAACCCATGACATAACATGATTTGACATGGCTGACAATTAACATAAATACTGAGCAAAAGAATAACTGAATACTAACATACTAAATATAAATACTAAAGGTAAACTGGAGAAACAGAAGTAATTAAATACTATAATGGTGTCTGAAAAGCCTCTACTAAAGATGAGCTGCTGGGACAAGTCCCTAGCTAATTCCAAGTCTAAAAAACTGAAACAATACTACTGAAAGTTTTAAAAAAAATGCCTCAGTCCTTGAGAGATGAGGAATCACCACTGAAATACTACTGGACAAGATCTGATGGGGACTAACTACGCTGCTGAGCCTATATCATAAAATGATATAGCATAGGTGGTATGCATCAGTACTTTGAATGTACTGAGTATGTGAAGTCATGCAAACAAAAATATATAATTATGATGAAAAAGGCATTATAAGTGAAAATGCTAAACAATATGAAAAGACCAAAACTTGAGATCACATTGTCATAAACAGCCTGAAATCTGAAAATACTAAAAACTGATAAAGCTTAAGGGTCATAAGCATATTCTGAGACCTAAGACTGAACTATTTTGTGGGAGTATCTTTTAACTGACATATAACCATGCAAGCAAAAAGTGGATTTCGATGTTTACTCCTCATCAATAGGGCCCACAGTGAATGAGCTATGTGATCACTAACTGTAAATTCGGTGGTATGTAGTTCTGGGAACCTAGGTGTGCTGAACCCCGACCTGCTTGGTGCTAAGTACTACTTCCAACTGATTACACTAAACATATGTATATATATTTGGATAGTAAATTGTACTAATAGCTCGAAATGGTGTCCTAAGGCTAAGTTAGAACTACTTATCTGGAAGGGTTCTGAGAGCCGAAATGACCTGATAATTAAGAAATACTGAGTTTATTGATAGACTAATAAAGATATGAACTGATTAGATAATATTTCTGGAGGCTATTAAGTATACCCATAATATGAAAATACTAACTTTAAATTGAAATATGCATGCTGAAAATCATACTCAGATAACAACTCGTGGAATAATAGAAATCTAGGCTAACTTTCAAATCATGCAAAGTTCAACCCAAAAGTCGTGCTAAAACTAGGGCTAGAAGCCATACTATGAAATTTGATTCAATAACATGGATATCACATTATAGGGTTAAAGAAACTTGCAGAAAGCGATTAAATCTAAGAAACATTCATAATTTTTCTGAAAAGCCCTAACTCATAATTCTTGCAGAGCTAGGATGGTGAAGGTTTCTGAAGATAAAAATTTGGGGCACAAGGATGAAAGAATCCCCACATAACTGGAGAAAAGATCCCAAAGTAAGTATCTTGAAAATTCTAAAAAGAATTAGAAGCCCCAGTTCTTAGCTTGAGAGTAGAGCTCCGAGTTCTACGTAATGATGCTCTGAAAGTCTGAGTGGGGAATGTGGGAGAAGAACCATTTACCCCTTTAAATCCTTTGAAATTATTCCCAAAATGAAGTAGCTTAGGACTTAAAAGAGTGGGAATATATGAAAATACCCCTGGATAAAATATACAGAAATATGTGATTTTGGCTCGCTGCACGTCTGACGGCCTATGTGACGGTCCGTCGCATGCCCGATGGTTTGTCGTTCCCACCGTCAGCCTTGAATAGAAAGGCCCTAAAACTTTGCCCAAGTGACGGACACTATGACGGGCCATCACTGACTTGACAGTCCATCGGCTCTCCGTCACCCTTTAAACAAAAGGGCCTAAAATGCTGGCCCAAGTGACGGGCCGTCACTAACTTGACGGTCCGTCAAAACCTCCGCCACCTTTAAGCTGCAGGGACCAGACCTCGATGGGACAAGTGACAGTTTGTCGTACGACTAACGACTTTCAACTCCACCATCAAAGAATTGATGGGACGTCACTTCCTCCATCACTCCTGCACCAGGTCTGAAACTTCTATATTCTTTCTGCTATGGGAATTTACTCCGGGACCTGAGGTGTTACAGCTACTATATTTGACAACAACCATTTTATACTTTATTGCGAGGTGTAATTTTGACGTGATCACTTAATCTTTATAACCACCCACCAATTAGTTTTATCTCTACGCTAAGAATATGGAACATAATACACTTGCTTAGCATTTTTTGCAATGATCAAAGGATCATAACGATCATACTGTCTTTTGTGCTTAACTTCAATTATATTATGTTGTTGATTCACCTTTTGCCTACTTACACGGAAATAGTACTATCTTTTTTCTCAGCCATCCAAGATACTTAACTTCCATAATTTCTTGTTTCACACTGTAATAATCAATAATTGGGCCAAAACCGTCGATATCACCTTTAACACATATTTCGCTATTACTGGATTTTATTTTACTTATTTATTCTGTTTGCAACTTGAAACCATTCGCACAATACTTATTCATTGACTGAATTTGACTTTCAGGCCCGCGTGCTACGTCACTCCCCAGTTGTAAATGTTCATTAGTACTATTTTCAGCATGAACCTACATAGTGTTAAACAAAACAGAATATATTTTTAGTAAATGACTATATTGTACTTATATCTTCATCATAATTTTAACACTTACGTAGTTTTTCAACCAATCGAAAAATCTCTTTATATGACATCATTACTCCACTGGCTTACAAAGTAACTAACCAATAAATTGGAGATTTTTCATTAGTTTAACCCTTAGTATTAAATGACGTTATTCAATAACATAATTCAAAACTTACTTGAGATATGGCTATATCTCAGGGCAATTAAGAAAAACATGTGTTATAATTAATTGCATCTCCATACTACTCAATCCTCATTTGGTTAATTTTTTAGAACCTCAACTTGGTTGATTAAAAATTAAAATCGGCGAGTGGTTGGGATTAATATCACCGTCATCATTGTGAGTTGTCTTGTTTCTCATATTTACACTTGCTAGTAGTAAGAACAAAAATGCGTAGTTTTCTTGCAAGATAAGCTTCACGAATAAGAATAAAAATGAGTAGTTTTTCTTGCAAGATAAGCTTTACAGATAGATAGATCCTTCAATCTTAGACCTCTGTTTAGCAGTTCTTTTGCACTTGCCAATTGTTCTGTATAAAACTTCATGTTAGTTAGTAATAAGTTTAAAAAATAACTAAGGAATTCATGGTATACATACTAAGTTAGAATCAATACCTCTCGAATGGATACATCCATCTGTATTGAACTAGGCCTCCAAAGGACGCCTCGTGTACGAGATGAATTAGTAAATGTTCCATCATATCAAATAATCCAGATGGAAAGGTTTTTTCCAACTTAGTGGTAATCATAGGAATATTTTGATCCATCTTTTCTTAGTTATCTTCTCACAGAGTGTTACAACACAAATCTTTGAAGAACAGACTTACCTTAGTAATTGACTTTTATATCCTGTCAGGTAACAAATTAAATGCAATAGAAATCAAAGTTTTCATGAAAACATGACAACCACCGCTTATCATACTACACAACTTTCCTTCATTCATATCTGCAAGTTTCCCCAAATTTGAAGCATAGCCCTCAAGTATTCTTATATTCTTAACCTACTCACAAACCTCTCATTTCTCATCCAATGTGAATGAAAAGCTCTCCTTGGGCTTTAACAACTTATTATTATGTGATTCCTGTAGCCATAGTTCCTTTATCTTGCAATATTCCTTTAAGTCCATTCTGGATTTTGGATTATCTTTTATCCTACCCTTAACCTCCATTATTGTGTCGAACAAATTATCAAAATATTTTTTTTCAACACTATGTATCAACACTACGCAAACGCGTAAGAGATCTTTTCTCAGATTGACCCAGTTGAGAATGCTTAGATTACGGGAGAGTCGTCGTCGCACACAGAGGCTCCAATAGTTATACTAGATCGCCAAGTCCGTAAGGGCTACATTGGGAATCAATATGTGATCCATTAAAAGACTTAAAGAGGAACAAGAGTTTAGCCGATGGGAAATGAGAAACTAAGGATGACATTAAGTCTGGATTTCCTCAGTAGTTCTAGGCTCTACGCCAATAGTGTATAAACTTAGACAAGCACAATCAAGGCGAAGTAGAACTTCTGACGCGCCTATTTGTTTCAAGGGTCCTGGATATGTAACTGCTCAAGATATTCAGGTGTTGTATAGTTACTTTTGTTGCCATTATTATCAGTCATTCATATATATATATATATAT
>JACEIK010005983.1:58739-98869 GCA_018107945.1 Datura stramonium
CTCCTGGCCGGCGCTAAGGGTGGCGCACCGCGCCCCCTGCTCACCACCTTAATGAGTATATATAATGAAGTGTGAAGTTGAGAATTCATTGTTCAATATTTCCTTTGGCCAGAATAAGAGAGGGAACGTGGGTTTTGATTGATTTTCACCAAATTATGCTATCAAATGCCGTCCAAATGCAAATTAACTTCGGGTAACAAGTTGTAGGCCTACAAGGAACATCCCTGCGGAGTTAATTCTTCAAAATTCGCTCGGTGTGTCGAAACCCCACCGAGTAAAGGTTGTCCGAATTGCTCCAAATTGGATTCTAAATGGTCACAGGCAATAGGTAAATATTTCTCCCTTCTGAACTCTCGAGAATTTTGGGTTTTCGTCCAAGTTATTTCGAGTTGAATTATAGTTGTTATGACTATTGAAAGTTATCATTAAAACCGACTTTAGTATTGAAATTAACACTATTCTCTCAACATAAAGATTGCAGTTGGGTGGAACCGCCGGTTACAAGTTGAAACTTGCCAGCTGAACGAAAGTCGGTATTCGAGGTATTTAAGGCTAATTCCTTCGGCAAATTATTCTCATCGTATAATGATACGACTTATGCTTTTGAACATAGATAACAATCCTATGTGTTGTATTAGCTACTGCTTGTAGATAATGCTTATATATGTTATGGTTAGCTGTTAGAAGACGTATTGAGAATAGATTACAGTATCCCCCCTTGGGAAAGAGTATGTTAGGCGTGACCCACACTAGAAGCATTATAATAAGCCCTCTATGCTTTTGTTCAATATGTTGGTAGGATTTTGATGTCTTGTTGTCATAACCAGGGCCTTAGAAGCTTAGGGGTAGCTGTTGGGACTAATTTGATAAGTTGAATAGCATTGGGCGCAGCCGTGCAATATAACTTCCAGTTGTCCCCGGTGTTGTCAGTAAAGCTCGCCCAGAGGCTGTTGGCGTACCTTGATGCCTCCATGGCCAGAATCTGAATAGGATGGTCTTACCTTAGAATCAAGGGCACCAGGATTTCCCAAATGAAATAAGTGATAGCCTTCCACGTAGTTGGCCACTGCCAATGACTATTAATTGTAGTCGACTTAGTACTTGTCATATAGGTCACCCAGGAATTCATCCTACCTATCCAAGTTAGATAGACCCGTGGGTACCCTAAGAAGGGAACCTTATTAGTAGTTGAATGCAGGGCCAATGCCCTAGCCTGCTCTCATAAGATACTCAGGAACAGATTGCCGTGAGTGGCTATGTCCAGATAAGACTTACCTACGAGGTTAAGAATCGTCAAGCAAAGACATAGGAAATCTGAACAGACCAAGTTAAGGTCTAAGGGATTAGAACCATGTTAGTACAGTATTACCTTTAAGCTAAGGATTATAGTAAACTTCCTATGGGAGTTTAGGGGCTGACTGCTCAGGAGCATGCCCGAGTAGTAGCAGCCTTATAGTTATTCTAAGCAAGGGAACTAAGTAATTGATCGTCTGCGACCCTACAGTTGTTTATGAGCTATAGTTGTCCAAACATGACATTCAAAGTGTTGTTTAGGCCACTCCAGACCTCGCCCTATTCGGTCTAGACCATTAGAGATTATGATCATTATTAGGATCCTCTGATCAGATACAGGTATACGGGGTGTTCCTGCTAGCAGCTATACAGACTATTCTAGGGGCGAGAAGCGGTCGCGTTAAGCCCAGAAGGACAGATACACCTTTTGAGTGGCTAGATTGAGGCTTCAGTATAACACATCGGTTGGGATTACCCTCACCTAGGATATCCTTCGATCCAAAACTTTAGGGTTTCTAACTGTGTCATCGCCTACGGGGCTATATGATGTTGCCTATGGGGCTATATGATGTTGCTCCAAGGAGTTATATGCCATCCCAAGGGACGATGATGAGGCCCAAGGGCCATATTATAGTCCATTGCATGGCTGGTCTATTATTTTATGCTGTGTCAACATCAATGACCCTCATCGAGCCTGGTGCCCAGGGTGCAGTTACAGGAGCCCACAGGGGTCAGACACAGTTACAGGAGTCCAGTGGGTTCATATAGGAACCCAGAAGCCAGGTAGGTTTGCTATAGCACCAGTAGAGTTATAGAACCTGGATAGGGGTATATAGATTGAATTGTACTTGTTAGGGCTTATGGGGGCCTTGGTAGGTTATTTCTGTGCTGCTTGTACCTTCTAGGCTTATGGGGGCCAGATTAGGTTCTTGTTTGTACTCTTGTCTGCTAGTTATCATTGTGAATATATGATTGTGCTATCTTATCTCATATACGTGTAGTGTTTTACTAGATGCAGGTTTTGAATAAGCAACTTCCAGGTTAATTTCTACCCCTTCCTTCTACTTACTTTTAGTCTTTAACAACTTTTATTCAGCTTATTTACTACCTTACATATTCGGTACATATTGTACTGACGCTCAACTATGGGGCGCTGCATTACTTGCCTGCAGGTTTAGACAGACAAGTTGTGAGATCTCCTAGCAGCTATTTAGAGTCAGCAGTTTGGCCAGCTCCTTTCGTTCGTAGTTGCCAAATCATAAAGGTTACCATATTTTATTTGTATAGTATTTGGGTAGGCCGGGGCCTTTTCCCGACCACTATTTGTATTCTTAGAGGCTTGCGGACTACAGTTGTCAGTTAGTTGGTTGTTATTGGCCGTGTGGGGCCTAAGTATGTCTTATTTTACGTGTTGGCCGTGTGGGGCCCAGTATAGCTACCTGTTTTTATTTTTGTTATAACTAGATATCATGGTGATCTTTTCAGCCCGCATAAGATCCCTTTATTACCTTATTGTTAAGTAGCTGGTTTCTCTTATAGGTGGCCTTGTCGGCCGGAGGCTGTATTTACAACAGAGATATAACAGTTTGTTTTCTTGAATTTGAGTCAGTGGTAGGCACTAGAGGTGTCTGAGCCCAGTCAGGTCAGTTCAGATCCCAGTGTGGCACTAGGTGCCAGTTGTGCCTCCCAAGGTGGGGCATGACATAATACACCTTAGGAATATGTAGGGACTTGTCATACACATTTCAGGTGAAATATATATGGAGTAAATAATATAGCTCAGAACGATTAAGGTGCAACAGAAATAGAGAATGACGTGAAATTAACTGCACACAAGCCTAAATTAACATTTCATAGTTCACTTGCAAAACCAAGATAAGTTCTATCGAAATGCTTCCAAGATTCTCCATCTGATGAATGAGACATAACACTAGGAGCCCTTCCATTCTCATGGTGCTATCTCATATGAGGAGCATAACTCATCGACGCGTACAACCTTTATAACCTAGGTATATGTCGAGTCCCGAGTTTACACCCAGGACAAAACACGGTACTTGAAGTCACAAGTCACCCCAAGTTAACCCATGGTCTATCATGCACTGACATTCTAAGTAATATAAAAATACATACAATGGAAGTTTTAAGCGAAAAGATAAATACTCTAAATCAATAAAGCTAGTTCATAGTATTTGAAAATATTATAACAACACTACAAGTCTGAAATATCAATCTAAGTCTGAAAGACACTATGACTGACGAGTTGCTGGGCAAGCCCCCTGCTAACTCCAAATCTAAATAGAAGGAATGAAAATATAACTGAAATAAATAAGTCTTCATCCTCGAAGGATGAGGACTTACAAAATAGTAAAGCTAAGGTCTTCGATGAGCGATTGGCTAACGAAGCTGAGACTGAGATCTTGCAGCTGTATCATAAAATGATACAACATAAAAGTATGCATCAGTACTTTGAATGTACTGAGTAAGTGAGAGGAATATAACACAATGGAATAAATAACAAAAGAAATGCTTAACTAAAAGACATGCAATGACCAACTAAAGCTACTGAACTGAATAACTGAAATACTGAGGTGGTCTAGAAGACCCTGTCTGGTGGTCAAGCATGTTCTAAGTCTGGAATACTGATATGAACTGAAATGGACTAAGACTGGACTAAGACTGGACTAACTGACTAGTGGGAGAGTCTATAACCGACATATAACCACGTGAGCTAGACGTGGAGTATGATGTATACACCCCATTGGTAGGACCCAATATTCCTTGCCAGGATATAAAGGCATGAACTGGGTGATCACAAAAGTCTGGGGCCAATCAGGTCAATAAATACCATAACCTACACTGGCAATATAGTTTTGGGAACCTGGGTGCGCTGGAACCCCGGTCTGCTCGGTGCTAAGTCCTACTCCCACTGGATAGTCCTAGACTGAACACTAGGATGATAACTTAGAATTAGGGCCCAAGACTAGTCAGGTATACATATCTGAAAGCACTCTGAGAGTCTTATCGGACCAAATTCTGAAACTGGGTTCTAGACTAGTCAGAGCTGCTTATTTAGAAGCGTCGTAACCATCTAAGAACAAACTGTATTCTGAAACTGGGGTCCTAAGGCTAGTTAGAGTTATATATCTAAAGTTTCATGACCGCCTAGTGGACCAATAAACTGAATTCTGAATCTGATTCTGATAACATGGAGGTACTACTGACACCTTGGGAAAAATTCTATAGTCAAACTGATTAGCTGACATTTTTTGACTGACACATAGAATTCTAACATTCTTATTAAAACTAAATTGACAATATTCTGATTGAGATTCAATGCTACTAACAACATGGGAGTTCCTAACACTGATAACATCAAGCTAGGATTCGATATTCAAGCACTAAGGCAAATTCAAGATTTTCTAGTTCAAGAGTAGGGCTAAATTTCACTTCACAAGATTTAACATCATTTCAATCACAAGCTGATGGAAAATATCTAATATTAACATGGTATAATATTTCACATGATTTAGACGAAGTATGACTATCAATTCATTGACATTCAGTAAATTTTAGGGCTACCACTGATAGAGAGAAATAGGGAGGAATTTGGGGACATAAGGGAAGAACTTTTCCCTTGTTGAATTCCCACATAACTGATAAAGAAATCCGGCAAAATTCCTTGAGAATCTGAGGAGAAGTAGACTGCCCTAGTTCTTGCACTGAGAGTTCCTGAGAGAATTCTACGATTTGTTTTCTGAAGGTCTGAGTGGGGAATAAGGAAAGAAACAGTTTAACCCCACTAATACGTCTGAAAATATGCTTAAAACAACGTACTTTAAAGTTTAGGAGGGTAGGAATTTACTGAAAGGCCCTTGAAAACTCGTAGGGAAAAACTGACTGTTAGTCCCCATGGGTGACCTAACGGGTCGTGGTCAGTGACCACGACTCGTGGTCTTAATCCTAAGGTGCACTTCCTGGAAATTACAGATGGTCACCACGAGGACCTAATGAGTTGTGGAGTCGTGGTCACCACTCATGGACTACACTGCCCCACTACTCCCAAGAGTCCCCACGAGTGACACCACGATTCGTGGTGAGAACCCGTTGGGTACACTGCCTAGCATTTCCTAGCCTTACATATATCCTATACAATGGGTCATACCACAAATCATGGTCACCCCTTTCTCCAGAAATCTCCCCAAGCCCAAAGGCCTTACCACGAGTCACTTAATGACTCGTGGTCACTCCCCACGGGTCACAGACCGACTCGTTCTGTGACCTGGTGCAAATTTTTTAGTTTTCTCTGATTTAAGTCCCGGGTCTAGTCTTTGAGTTTCCGGGGCATTATAGTATAAGAGGTAAATAATATATCACCTTAACTAAAACTATCTTCCCACTAGGTGTAATACCCCGAAAGCCCTAAGATCAGACCTGAGGGTTGAAACAGAGAAAACATGATTTTTTGCACCAGGTTATAGGACGAGTCATCCAGTGACCCATTAGGTGCACCATGAGTCATTAAGTGACTCGTGGGGATGAGGTTGGACTTAGCTGAGTTTTCGGATTTGAGGCTGACCATGGGTGAGACCACGAGTTGTGGTCACCACCACGAGTCGTCAGGTGGTCCGTGGTCAGGGGTTGACTGAAGGGCGAAGAGGTTGGATAGTGCATCTAACGACCAGTCACCACGAGTTATCGGGCACACCATGAGTCCTGGTGTCCCTCGTGGTGACCAGCATTGACAAATTCCAGTGCAGACAATAAGAAGAAGACCACGAGTCATGGTGATGGGCACGAGTTGTCCAGTCCATCTTTGGGACTGGCAGTGAGTATTTTTCTGTGAATTTATTAAGGGCTTTTTCATAATTCCTAAGATCCTAAGGCCTATACTATGTCATTTTAAGCTCAGAATAGTGTGTTTGAAGAGGAGCAAGTTTATTCTAAGCCTATTCACTTCCATGCATGCAAGTCTAGAAGCTCCTAAGGGTGATCAAACCTAGATTCATCAAGTTCTTCCCCAAAATCCATTGGGCTTTCAAGAGGGTTGGTGAAATCAGATTCTTCCAGGTATGTAGGGTTATGAATGGATGTATTCATCCACACCCATGCCCAATCCCTATCCAATTCATGAATTCTAGTTGATGAATCTAAGGGGTTTTAACCCAACATGTGAATTCTCTAAGTATCAATCATGGGATGATCTATGCATGTTTCTAATGTTGAATTATGACTAATGGACATATTTTACAATGTTTTCAATTATAAATTATGTTTTCAAGTTTTACAAATTATGATGCCCATCCATGAAAGTTCATAAAAGTTGAGATCTATGAGATATGTATTCAAGCATGATGAAATGTATATGATGAAAGCATGATTTCAAAGTACCCGTGTCTATATCTATGTTTTCGAATGAATTAAGCCTATTTCAAGCATGTTTAAGTATTGGGCAACCCCATATGATCAAATATGTTTCATGATTTATCTAAACTTCACGTATTAGCTTACCACATGGATTTGGAGTCTAGACTCCCACTATTTTCAATTTGAAGTATGGTTTGAGCCCAAGGCTCCTCATGTTATGATTTCAGATTTATGCATGCATGTTATGAGTCATCTTCATCACTAGAAGATGGTGCAGCTTCGTTGAAAAACGATGGAGAGCATATGCATATTTTTGGGAGTAATGTCTAGCATCGAGTAGGCTAAGGGTCAGTCAACCCTATGCCTTAGAACTATGTGCCAACGTAGGTATGTTCATATTATTTGGGAGCTCCCTTGTGAGCTTCCCCTTCCCCCAAGGGTCCTTCAGCTTGATATCGATATCATGATAGCGTCCTTAGCCCTGACAAGGCTTTGGACGGCTCTACCCACTTGAGTGTAATAGTCGGTACCACGTAAGCTCTATCGTGGTAATGTAGGTTATATGATGAGTCTCCCATTGTTCCTCATGATTTCAGTTATGCATGTTCATCAGTCGTGTTATCATGTTTTCAGCAGGTTTGACCCAATATTCAGTTTTACTTGTGATTATCAGTTTCTCAGACTCTTATGATGAAATATTTTATGTTATGCATCATCATTGATTTTTACTTACTTAGCGATTTTACTTACCTTACATACTCGATATATTCCACGTACTGACTGCATACTCTATGCTGTATCATTTCATAATACAGGCTCAGATATTCAGGCTCAGTCCTGCCATTAGCCAGATCTTCAGTGTTAACACTTTCCAGTCAGAGTTGGTGAGTCTTCATCTTTCGAGAGCCCCTCTTTTCAGTTGTATTTCAGTATTTTTAGTTTCAGATTATAGTGAGTTAGTTGGGGTCTTGTCCCATCAACTCGTCTGTAGTAAAGGCTTTTTAGACATAGCATGTATTTAGTTTCATCCTTGTGTTATTATTCAGATGTTACGATATTTCCATACTTCTATTTTTATTATATACGTTAGACTTCCGCTTGATTATGTTGGGTCGACTTGGAGCCTCTGGGGGTTCTTTGTCCCGTGTCTCGATCCAAGCCTATGTTCGGGTTGTGACACTAGGAGTTCGCTTAAAATGAGCTTGTCCACAAAATTAGAATTTTTTAGATGACCATCATTTTTATAGAACAACTTACAACCATTTTCACAATAATGAATTCTATCATAGGACAATCTCAACTTGGAAATCAATTTCTCTGCCTGATAGAAACTCTTAGGTATGTTCAATTTAGGGTTAACTAGTTTCCCCAAAAAGACCAACCATAGAGTCCATATCAGCTTGAGGAACATTCCAGTCTAATTTGATATTGATTAGTCTAACTATAACAGACAACGCAGAATACAGACTCTCTACACATAGTGGATGACTAGCCTCTTTTAGTTGTTGATAGAAGCACATTGCTTCTTTATTGGGAGTTTCTTTGAAATACTTTTTGGGATCCATCCCATATTATATCCTGAGCGCATCATTGACCATTTTATGAATTGAACACTATTTTGATCATGTGCAGACCTACTACATTTGCCCACTGACAGATTATAAAATATACCATTCTCGCAATCAGTCTCACCATGATCAGTCTACAAAAAAAATCTAGGCTTAAACCCATAACAGTATGTCATGACCCGAGCATAGACCCAGATCGAGACACGAGACCTAGAACCACGAATGCCTCCAAGCTAACCCATGGCATGACATATTACTAGCACAATATAACTTATAAGAAAAAATGAGCAGAAGCTAAATGAAATATAAGATATTTCCTTACGGATAACAAGATAATCTGATAATATAAACACTTAGTTAGAAAGCCGAACATGCTAACTCTATGTCTGAAAGACTCTACTAAGCGATGAGCTGCTGGGACAAGCCCCCAGCTAACTCCAAAGTATGAAAGTAAAATGAGGTAAAAGAACTAAAATGAATTAGTAACTCTAGTCCTCGAAAGATGAGGACTCACCCCTGCTAGCTGATCAAGTCCGGAACGTTTCTAACTACAAGCTGAGCCTGAGTACCTGGATCAATATCATGAAATGATATAGCATAGAGTATACGGTCAGTACTTTGAATGTACTGATTATGTAAGGTGAGTAAAACATGCTAGTAAAACGATAGTCTTAAAACATGAATATAAATCAAGATAGAACATAAGAGTAAGGAAAATATGCTGAACATCATATTCTTGAAGTAATCATAATCATGAGATATTCATCATAAGCAGAACATAATGACCCAAGGTTTAGAAATAGAAAATCATGTAATGTACCATGCTTGAAATCATACTTGAAAACTCATAAGCTGATCAATGGGTCAAATACGCTATAAAACATAATATCATAATGTATGAACATAAGCAACTGAAAACATGAGGAACAATGGGAGACTCGTCATAACTGACACCATTTCAATAGAGCTTACATGACGCCCTAACTATCTCACTCAAGTGGGTAGAGCTGTCCTAAGCTTTCTAATGAAAGAAACAATTAAGGCGTGATATCACTCGTGACTCAAGGCGACAATCTCCAATACCGATGACCCCTGAATGCACCCATTGAGGAAAGGGAGGCACTCTCCAATAGAGAGGATCCCATATTCCTTGGGCTATGGGAACCATTCTCTAATATCGAGGATCCCTTATCCTACGGTGGCACGTAGTTTTGAGATCGGGGACCTCGGAACCCCTAGCCTACTCGGTGCTAGACACCACTCCCAAAACATACATATTGCTCATAAATAATATTCTCAAAACATAACTTAAATATGAACGTTTGGAATCTTGACTCCAAAACATAACATAAACTGATCTTGTTAGCCTTGGCTAAAGTTATAATAGGCATAGTTAACTTTGTATGGGCTTGCCCAAGTCATAAAATCTACATACTTGAAATTAACTTCAAACTTCAAAATAATGAAATCATAATTTGAGAGTTTATAAATACTCATGCATACTAGATAACTCACCATACTTGAAATCATGGATCATAGGCTTGAATTTTCATAAAACATGCATAATATGGTGTAATCTTCATAAACTTAAAATCATGAATTAGTAAGTAAATTGAGAGTCAAATTTGCCCTAATAGACATAAATAATCAATTGAAACATGAGAGAATTGAACCCATAGAGATAGCATGGAATATTGCATTGAATTGGGTTAAACCCTAGAATTTCATTTAGAACTTGAGAAGTAGAAATC
Source organism: Datura stramonium (assembly GCA_018107945.1). Lineage (NCBI taxonomy): Eukaryota > Viridiplantae > Streptophyta > Magnoliopsida > Solanales > Solanaceae > Datura > Datura stramonium. The sequence continues at coordinate 68,716 of JACEIK010005983.1, forward strand.
ATGAATTTGGACTTGAAAGGGCATGAGGGTGGAAGAATTTCCCCCACCCTACGTACCTGGGCTGATGATCTCTTGACTTGTCTTGAAGACCCAAGGAATATTTGGAAGAGCTTGAAGAAGAACCCTAGCTCCTTTCATGAGAGAAAATCCAACTATCGATCTTTTGGAGAGGGTGAAGATTTAGGCTAGGTTAATCCCTTTAATCTGACCCTAAGAAAGCCCAAAATAATGCCATTTAGGATTAAAAGAATAGGAGTTTACCAAAATTCCCCCAAACTACTAAATTAAAGCCTGAAACTTGCAGTTACAACGACCAAAAGGACGGGTCGTTGTCTGATAGGACAACCCATACAGAGGTTCGTCCAATGCCTATTGCTATTTCACTAAACTGCTCATAACTTTTTACTACGAACTCCGATTGATTCAAGGTCGGATGTTTTGGAAAGAAGACACCAAAGGATTCAATTTTAATTGTTGAATCACCCAAAAATAATTTGTAAAATTGGAGCTATAGTCATTTGAAGTTGACCTTGTAAGAACTTATATGAAAACTCAATCAAAAATAAGGCTCTCAACTCAACTTGTGCTAGAGGTTCCTTATGATTTTAATTTGCATCTAATGAACTTCTTACACTTAAGAATTGATCTTAACATCTTGTTTACATAAATTCATTATGTTTGGGTCTATCCACATACCTAGAAAGGTTCCAAACTCAGCCCAAGTTTTAAACCAATAGGCAGAACCAACGACCTATACAATGGGTTGTGGTCCCAAACAACGAACCACGTCTATTGTTTTCTCCATTCTTCCTCTAAAATTCTCTGAATATGCTTCAACAACCCCAAACGACAACCCGTTCAATCAAACCATAGTTGGTACAATCTCCTAGTGGGTTCTGGGTAAATTTTTGACAACTCTCTAGAACATCAAACAACGAGCACATCCAATGACCCCTTGGACCATACAACGAACCGTACTGAGGTTCGTTGTTTGGTTTTGGTATTATTTTTCTACTGTTTTCTGCTGTAAGCCTCGGGTCTGACCTAAGGAACTTTTGGGGTGTTACATTATCGCCACCTTGGAAATATTTGTCCTTGAATGTGGGATCACTAAGCTGGAAGACTAGGGAAAGAACTGCAATCCCAAAACTGAACAACCATAGCTGAAAACTAACGGAGTGACTGACTCCGGACTAAAATACATGACTAAACTGAATTTATGAATTATACATACATGCTATGAAATGAAGGAAACTTAGAGACATGAACTTGACATGAAAATGAATAGAGTACTAAGGATAAAACTGGTACCTCATGATGGAACCGAGCTGGAAGGGAAAAGTTGCGGGTGTCTAGTCATAATATCTGCTTCGGCTTCCCATGTAGCCCCCTCAACAAGCTGATTTCTCCACAAAACTTTCACTGAGGCTACTTATTTGTTCCTCAACTTTTGAACCTGATGATCAAGGATCTCAACTGAAACCTCTTCATAAGTATGACTATCCTTCACACCAATGCTCTCTCCTCCAAATATCTGCATAAGATTTTTGTCGGCTCTGTGCCATTTTCTGCCTATCCCTAATAAGCTGAAATTTCTCCATGGCCTTATAAATTAAACCTGGATATATCAACATAGCATCACTTTCCTCGAACTATCCAATAGGTGATCTACACTTGCCCATAAAGAGCCTCAAATGGAGCCATCTGAATGCTGGAATAGTAGTCGTTGTTGTATGCAAACTCAATGAGGGGTAATTAATCATCCTAAATACCCTTGAAATCAATCACACACGCTCTCGACATGTCCTCAAGATTCTGAATAGTCCGCTCGGCCTGACCTTCTATCTGAGGGAGAAAAGCTGCGCTCAGCTTTACCTGAGTACCAAGGCCCCTCTGAAATGACCTCCAAAACTGAGAGGTGAACTGAGTACCCCTATTCGAGATGATGGACAAAGAAACTCCATGCAACCGAACTAACTCCTGAATATAAAATCTAGCATAGTCCTTGTTCTAACTTGGTTATCCGGTCCATTATTACCCATATAGAATCATGCTATCGGTGTGTACGAGGTGACCCTATAATGAAATCTACCTTAATCTCCTCCTACTTCCAACTAGGAATATTGATACCCTGTAGCATACCTCCCGACCTTCGATGCCCAACCTTTCCAGCCTACATTCCTTGCCCAGGTCCCTATTTATACTAAAATCTAAGTCCAATGGTATACCTCAACCATGTTCAGGCCTAACTCAACCACCCCTCCGGCAACCTAGAGTTATCCACTAAGAACATTACTTCCCCCTAAACAAGGAAGTCACACAATTTTGAGCTCTAATGATGAAGCCACTAGTCACACCATACTATGGTCTACCTGTACATCACCATCTTATTCAAACCTATCATCTATGATTATCCTATGGATCCTTGTAGCTAATCCTATCCAAGAATTTCCCTATCTCCTAGGCTTGGCTAATAACTGCATGTCATGAACTTCTACATACCTAGCACCTATGGCAGGAATAGAGAGTTATCCTGAACATACACATTGTAACCATCATGGGGGAACATACATAGGCTTAGAGTAAGGAAATCGTGAGCATGAATCATTCAAGAAATCTAAGATGGGCATATACTTGATATAGCACGATCTTACAAGCCGCTAAGGCAAATCTTAATGATTGAGTTTATAGAGCTGAACATGCTGAGAGACATTAGTTTACATACATAATGAGGGTCATGACATGAACCTAAATTTATGGAATCATGGAAGAAGACTGGAATCACCATCTGAAGTGGTTACTTCTCATTCTACGAATCTGAGTATGAATACATGTAAGGAGTACTTGGAACTTAGACATGGGCATAACATGTTCACATACGGCATGAGTAGAGTATCATATTGATTGATGTATGAGAAGACACTTGAATAAGCGTGGATCGATCTCCTATAGTTACTTATCCTGGACCTTCACACTTGGAACTCAAGACTTGACTTGGTCCTTCACCTTATAATCTCCCTCTTAGCTTAAAGATCATCATTCTAAGGATCGAAACCCTTCTTAAGTCTAGGCTAAAATCACTATCTCTTGACTTTCCATTCACCTCTAAGGCTGTCACTGAAGGCATCATACTTCTCCTGTCGTACTCCTCCACTCTTTTGGTTTCTTACTTCAAGTTCCTGAATTATTATGCCTTAGCTTCTCTTAACTCCTGCAGGAAGAAACAGTTTGAGAGCGCCTCTTATTCTCTGACTGGAGTTATGCTTTGGAGCATGTGAATGTACAAGTTAAGAGGAAGTCTTTATAGAGTTAAACTCTATAGCATGAATTAGAGTATGAACGAAGGGAAGTTTCCTAAAACATATTGTAGCCTCTTCCTCATAAGTGTGGCACGCTTCACACCTATGAAAAAGACTCTACTTAACGCGACTTTCAGACACCCTAGGACACTCTAAACCTAATGCTCTAATACAAAGTTTGTCATGACCCTAGCATAGATCCCAGATCGAGACGTGGGACCTAGAACCATGAATGGCTCTAAGCTAACCCATGACGTGGAATATTACTAGCACAATATAACTTATAAGGAAAACTGAGCGGAAGCTAACTGAAATATAAGATATTCCCTTACGGATAAGAAGATAATCTAATAATGTAAACACTGAGTAATAAAGGAAAGCCTCTACTAACAAATGAGCTGCTGGGACAAACCCCCAGCTAACTCCAAAGTCTAAAATAAAGTGAGATAAAAGAACTAAAATGAAGTAGATAACTCTAGTCCTCGAAACATGAGGACTCACCCCTGCTAGCTGATCAAGTCCGGAACGTTTCTAACTGCAAGCTGAGTTTGAGTACCTGGATTTATAACGTGAAACGATATAGCATAGAGTATGCGATTGGTACTTTGAATGTACTGAGTATGTAAGGTGAGTAAAACATGCTAGTAAAATGATAGTTTGAAAACATGAATATAAATCAAGATAGAACATGAGAGTAAGGACAACATGCTGAACATCATATTATTGAAGTAATCATAATCATGAGATATCATAAGCTGAACATAATGACCCAAGGTTTAGAAATAGAAAATCATGTAACCATACTTGAAATCATACATGAAAACTCATAAGCTGATCAATGGGTCAAATATGCTATAAAACATAATGTCATAATATATGAACACAAGCAACTAAAAACATGAGGAACAATGGGAAACTAATCATAACCGACACCATTATAATAGAGCTTATATGATGCCCAAACTATCACTCTCAAGTGGATAGAGCCATCCCAAGCTTTCCAATGAAATAAATGATTAATGCGTGATATCGCTCGCGACTTAGGGCTACAATCTCCAATACCGGTGACCCCTGCATGCGCCCATTGAGGAAAGGGAGGCACTCTTCAATATCAAGGTGTCACGCCCCGCCTTGGGGGGTATGACTGGCACCTGGTGCCCTACTGGGACCTGAACTGCTAGACTGCTGAGCCTAAGCACTTCTGGTGCCTGGCTGGCTCTAACGCTGGATTCAAAGAAAATGACGGGCTATACTTATTTATGCATCTGACCTCCGTGACTAGGCCTATAGCCACACAATAAACAAACAAACAACATAGCAATAGTAATATGAAAGGAACCTATGTGGGCCGACAAGGCCACCATACTGTCTAGTTATCTCTAATAAGAAAACAAGTGCTAAACGCTACGTGACCGACAAGTCACCACACTGCTTGAGTAAAGGCCCCTTGCGACCATCATAACAAGCTAAAACGTGCACACGGCCTCACACGACCGGTATAGCTAACCCCAGGGTATACACAATATACAAGCCTCTAAGAATGCGATAATATGATTTGGGACGGGGGCCCACGAAACCTACCCTCTTGTACAAAAAAAGAAAAGGGATAAACCTCCCAAAGCTCCAGCTCAGGATGGCCCCAGGCTGATGACTGTGGTAGCTAGAATCACGAGGTATCGGCTCATCGTCACATGAGTACCAGAGATAATGAATGCGGTGCCCCAACGAGCGTCAGTGCAGTTAGTGCGAGTATGTAAAGAAACAAGCTGAAAAATATCTGAAATCAACAATACAATACAGTGGAGCTGAAATAGAAAGAAATAGGCGGCGGGTGAAAATGTGAAGGCTAGGCCCCATTTCTCAACTATCTTTGGAAGGAGTAAATCATACCTGGAAATGTAACGCTCTTCTTAGATCTACTCGTATCTAGCATAACATAGCATAACACACACAAACCTTGCATTCAATGGCGGAATTCACTGATCATCCACCATGGCTCTATATCCATGCCCGGTCATCCCATCTCCTCTAATAACTATAAACATCTGCCGATCCCATAGGTATGCACTTAGGCTCGGTGAGCCCACGACTATGCTTGTACTGAGTCAGGAGGATTCTGAACCAACACCCCAGGGCGTACATCGACGGAGTGTATAAAAGCCGACCAGGAAAAATATGGGAAGCCCAAGGCATCCGTCTTCGTCCCACAGGGAACGGCATGCCCTTTCCGTGGCGACGTATCTCTCCTCTGACGGGCCCGAGAGTCGATACGCTAATTAACCCTAGGGCGGTCATGAATGCCAGGTAATCCAACCCCAAAAATAATACGGTGGTCTCAACTAGTAATACTAGCTGCGTATACCACATCTTTGAACTAGTGACAATAATGTGTACGTATATACTACATGCGAAAACTAATGTGTGATATGTATGTACTTAATACATGCTTCATGTGTATATATACAATCTTATTGTCATATTGTCTTTGAGTCTAATCTTGAGCAGATATAGTTTTTCATAGAATCATCTTTGTATAAGCAGTTTCATAGTAACATGATTTACTATTTCTAACATGCTTTCTAAACTTCATTTTAGGCTACCATTCTATTTAGAAATACCTTACGAGACTTTATTGCTTTACTAAGTTTATTTGAACACGATGATATCCTAACATACTTTACTAAATCACATCTTGGCATGTTGTCTTGTTTCTAACACTTTTACACTAGAATTTATATCATCTTCCCAGTAAGTTTCACGCTATACATGACATGATGGCACAACTTATCGTACTAAAATTTATACTAAGCATAATATACGACTTACGAGATATTCTACGCCTTGAGCTATGTTACTATGCAGAACTACTGGCTTACTTGCAGAAAAAGCGGCTTTACATACCTCGGTTGTCGGCTTAGGCTATGGCGCAACTCGACCAATATTCAGCTATTCCTTCCAAATGTATCCATATATATATATATATATCAATTAGGAATAAATACATTAATGATACGGAAGAAGATAGCACTTTTTAATATATATATAGCCAAAACTTTGGTTTATCGAAAAATGGCAGCTTCGCTATTTCTCGGAAGTCCAAAAGGGAGAAATACTCACTTATGGCTAGGAGTATATTGACACTAATTTGGGCAATTCCACTTACCTTACCCAGCGGTATCACGGCGATTCTCCAGCCAAATTTTACGAAACTAAAGTCGTAGGAATGCTCTGCAACTTTATACTCAGGTATCTAGGATTAATTTGAGTTTGGACCGTATAATGAGCGTATCGGAAAGAAATTTTAAAGAAACCTTTGTGCCCTCTGTTTTCTTACTATGTTCTACATTATTTTAAAATTTTAAGTTAAATGAAATAAAAACTGAAGTTTGGGGCTTTTATTGGGCGTGATAGGGCCTCTCCAGGTAATACTGACATGCATTGTGGAGGCCCTCCTCGTGACATGGAGCCATCGGAGGTTACGCCTGACTCCTCCCGTGATGGTTTGACGTGTCGCTTATCCGGTCATTTCCCGGGCCTTTTCCTATTATGTATGGAATTCAAAAACTCTTAACCAACATGCGAATATGCCATCTACATATTAGAGAATTTCGCGGTGTAACACGAGGATCCCATATTCCTCGGCTAAAGGGAACTATTCTCTAATATCGGATCCTTTATCCTAGTGGCACGTAGTTCTAAAATCGGGGACCTTGGAACCCCTGGCCTACTCGGTGCTAGACACAACTCCCAAAATATGCATATTGCTCATATAATAATATTATTAATTTTTTATTTTTTAATGATAAAATCATATAACATTTTTAATATATATATCAACTAATTTTGTTAGCCTTGGCCTAAATTCGCAACAAGCATACTTAACTTTGCATGGGATTGCCCAAGTCATAAAATCAAACATACTTTAAATTAACTTCAAACTTCAAAATAATGAAATCATAATTTGAGAGTTCATAAATACTCATGCATAATAGATAACTCATCATGCTTGAAATCATGGATCATAGGCTTGAATTTTCATAAAACATGCATAATAGGGCGTAATCTTCATAAACTTGAAATCATGAATTAGTAAGTAAATTGAGAGTCAAAATCTACCCTAGTAGCCATAAATCATCAATTGAAACATGGAAGGATTGAATCCATATAGATGGCATGGAAGATTGCATGATTTGGAGTTAAACCATAGAATTTCACAATTTAGAACTTGAGAAGTAGAAATCATGTATTTGGACTTGAAAGGGCATGAGGAGTGGAAAGAATTTCCCCATTCATAACCCCTATGTACCTGGGTTGATGATTCCTTGACTTGTCTTGAAGACCCAAGGAAGATTTGGAAGAGCATGAAGAAGAACCCTAGCCTCCTTTCGTGAGAGAAAATCTAACTATTGATCTTTTGGAGAGGGTGAGGATTTAGGCTAGGTTAATCCTTTAATATTATTACCTTAAGGAAGCCCAAAATGATGCCATTTAGGAGTTAAAAGCATAGGGAGTTTTACCAAAATGCCCCCAAACTACTGAATTAAAGCCTGAAACTAGCAGTTACATTAGACCAAAAGGGCGGGTCGTTATTTGATAGGACAACCCATCTGCGAGGTTCGTCAATGCTGTTCTTCATTTTCACTAAATTGCTCATAACTTTTTGCTCCGAACTCCGATTGATGCAAGGTCAGATGTGTTAGAAAGAAGACTCCAAGGACTTCAATTTTATGTTTTTGAATCACCAAAAAATAATTTGTAAAATGGGATCTATCAGTGTTTAAAATTGACCTTTGTAAGAACTTATACGAAAACTCAATCGAAAGAGGCTCTCAACTCAACTTTGTGCTAGAGATTCCTTATGACCTTAATTTGAATCTAATGCACTTCTTACACTTAAGAATTGATCTTAACACCCTTATTTCTGAATTCATTGGAGTTACGGCGGGTCTATCCACATACCTAGAATGGTTTTCCAAACTTAGCCCAAAATTTTAAACCAGCGGTAGAATCAATAGCCCATACAATGGGTCGCCAATTTAAACAACGTACGCTTTTTCCCCATTCTTCCTTCAAAATTCTATGAATATGATTCAACGACCCCAAGTCGTTCAATCAAACCATGGTCCATATAATCTCTGGTGGGTGTGGGGAAAATTTCGGCAGCTCAAACAACGAGCACATCCAACGACCTGTTGGACCCTTCCAACGGCCGTGCGGGTTCGTTGTTTGGTTTTTAGTGTAAGCCTCGGGTTTGACCTAAAAACTTTTTGGGATGTTACACGATAAATACTCTTCTCTTTATCTGGTTTAAAAAACTTCATGCAATTATATAAGTTACAAGGACACCTATTCAACCCATCAATTTGAAAATGGTAAAGTGACATTGCATATTGATAAATCCTCCCTAACACCTTCAACAAATTTATTTTTTCATGCCCACATGATTTTTGTTAGTTTTATCATACATCACAAATGATGATTCATCTAAAAGATATAGATATTTATAAATTAGATTACATATAAATTTTAGATTATTAATTTATATTAATAATTAGATTTTGTTATTTTTATAGTTATAATTATCGACGAACATCCTTGGAAGGTAATTCAAATTTTGATATAATTATGTATTTAGTATTTATTAATTATTACTAAAATTATACAAAACACTAAATTAATTGGAAAATTTATTTTATTCTAATTTAATTTTGGATAAACTTCTAGCAACATAGCATATAATTACTAAGTTTCAATTTCTAACTCAATCACTCAAAAATAGAAAATTCGATTTTTATGTAATTATTTAGTATTTATTGATTAATTACCAAAATTATATAAAGCACTAAATAAATGCACATAATTTATTTTATTTTAATTTAATTTGTATTAAAATTAATCCAGACTTTGTATTTGTTTAATAGTTTTATTTATTTTATTTTTTACACATTATAAAATTTTAACTTTACTTCTAACTCGATCACTAAGTTTTAATTTCTAACTCAATAACCCATCCGGGTGACCCGCTTTTGATCCATGATCCGCCCCAAAATTTATGATTTATTTAATAAGTCAATTTTAAAATTTTAAACAAATTCAAGAACAAACAAGAAAAACAAGAACATATGCTTTCAAATCTAACTAAATCTAATAATAAAATAATCCAACTAAATCTAACAATGAAAGAATTCAATTAAGTTTAACAATTTAATAATAACATTATCTAAATCTAACAATTCTAACAATAACTTATGATAACATTACCTAAACCTAATAATTCTAACTAACAATTCTAATAATAACTTACATTAACATTATAATCTAACAATAACATTAACAATTTAACAAACATACTAAGTTTTAATCTAACAATAATATGAATAAAATAAAAATCTTACCCTTTAAAATTGGGGCTAAAATAGGGAGAATGGAGGAGACATGATGGGTGGTTGGATGGAGGGACACCGGTGGTTTGGGAGGATGGTGGCGGTTGTGAGAGATTTTCCATCGGAGAAGAGAGTGAGGAGGGAATAAAGAGAGAGAAATGGTGGTTTTAGCGTGCCTAGTTCAATTTAATTTAATTAGGCAAACAGACAACGTTGGGTAGTTCATTGGTTTGACTATTAAATAATTTTGCCAGATCTTAATTAGAAAAATTAATGGACTCGCGACACTATCCGTCAAGTTTTTAAAATTATTTTATATAAAATTTATTTTAATATTTTCTATTTAAAAATAACAATTAATTAAAAATAGCGGACATAGTAGGATCCATAAAGTAATTTTTAATAAAATCGACTTTGTGGTCAATTATACAATTTTATCAGTAAAAATTATTCGTGCAAAAATTAAAAATTAGCAAATTTAAAAATATATAATTATAATTTATTAAAAATTAAATATATTAAATAAAAATAAATGAACGTAGGAAAGGACAAGTTTCCACCTCGATTTCCTTTGATCGACCTTGTCCCAGTGAGTTTAATCCCTTAGTTTTTTGAAGCGGTTTTATCATGCTTGAATTCTTCTTCCATTGGTAACAAGATATTACTCAAACTACACTTTCTAGTATATCATGATTGAAATTTGAAGAGTGGAGGATGCGGAATACCATTTTTTCGGCCACAAAGAAGAAGACAAAAAAAAAAGAAAATAAGAGTCAGAGTTTGGGTTAAATGGAGTTTGGATTTGTAAAGGAATCATAAATTTAAAATTAGGGGTAGGTTATTTTATTATGAGCTTGATGCTTGGCCGGTTGTCACTCCGTTAAAATTAAGGGTAAGTTTGTGCCAATGTTTAATGGTAGGAGTATATTTGGATCGATGTTATAACATAAAGGGTATATTTGGATCAAAAATATATCGGGGGCATATTTAAACTATTTATGATAGAACATGAGTATATTTGATCATTTACGATTTCAAAAACACCCCATGTGTTTTCTAAATCCAAATACTCCAACTTACTACCCTTATATTTTAAAATCATATATAAGTAACACTTTTAGGAGTCGTTTGGTAGTTAGTTAAAGCTATGAAGGTATTAGTAATACGGGGACGAGCTATAAGAAAATTTATGTATTATTTTATGCAGTGTTAGTTATGAGAGAATTTATGTATTCATATATTACTTATTCCACCTTCTATCATGTATATAAATAATATATAAAATTTTTTTAATTTTTTTAATTTTTTTAATTTTTTTAATTTTTTTATTTTTTCATATTAATTTTATACATGAATAATTTACCTTCTAACCATCTATCAAACGTGATATACTTAAGTAGGATTTAGTATCTACATAACTCATCTCTAAACCAGCTACCAAATAATTCTTTAGTGATCTATTAAAGTTCTTATCTCAAACCTATGATAGTTAATTTTCTATTGATTAGCTGGGTATATGAACATCATATTTGAGCAAGTTGTAAAGTTTATTGTTAATCTCTTATTTATAAAAGAATATCTGTCAATTATTTTAATAGAAATTTGGAGAGTTAGTCAAGTTTTGAGATATGAAATTTGAAGAGAGAAGTCGAGAATGACCTAGAGTCCCTCTTAAGATTAAAAAAAAGATGAGTGTCCCGGCATTCAATGACAAATGTTTCTAAATGGGAAGAATGTGTAACACCCCAAAAGTTCCTAAGACTTGATTCGAGATTAGAAATATGATCAACGAAAAGTTTGAAAAATATCTCGGAATGACTCTTTGTACGAGTCATGGGAAGGAGTTGGCCATGGAGGTCGGTCGTGGTAAGTTTTTTGGTTGGCGGGTTACGGACAGTGAGTCAGAGTACAACCATTGGTTGATAACGGGTTGTGGTACGGAGTCGTCATTTTTTTTGGGGTGTCGGGGTTGGAAAGTGTTCTGAGTCTTTGGTATGACTTATTGCCAGAAAACAACGAGTCATGTTTTGCACTCGTGGGAAGAAGCAAGGGATTGGAAGTAGTAGCAACGGATGGGTCCAACGACCCATCATCACAAGAGTATAACCGGTGATTGGGTTCGTTGGAAGGATCAGAAACTATGCATGAAGTCGAGTGGGGACAATGAGAGAAGCGATGAGTCATTGTGATGAGTAAAGACTCGTCTGGCTATGGCCGTCATTTGAAGATCGGAAGAATGGAGGATTAAGGCGGATCTAGCAAGGAGAGGAAACCACGAGGCGTTGTTTTGAGGTTGGCCGTGGTATGGCTCGTGGCATATGGCAATGCCCATTTTCCTATAAAATTATTAAAATTATTTTCGTAATTCCTAAGCTCCACAAGGCCTAAACTATGTCGTTCAAGCTTGAAGAGGTGTTTTAGAGGAGTTTAGACTATATCAAGTCATTAGGCTTTCCTATGCATGTAAAGCTTTGAATTCTCTTGGAAGATCAATCTAGAATTCCCTCAATTCTTCCCCAATTCTCTTGGGCTTTCAAAGATAAGTTGAGAATCAGTTTGCAATTATGTAGGGCTATAAATTAGAGTTTCCTTTGCTCTCATGCCCATATTTCTCCTCAAATTCATGAATTCAATTATATGATCTTAATTTTGAAATTCTCTATGATATGTCTATGAGTCAATTTTCCTCATGTTTCAAAGCATGTTTTTAGAATTATGGGCAGATTTTATACATAAACTAATTATAAATTCATGATTTTAAGTTATTAAAAATTATGCACTATTATGCAAGTTTTATGAAATGTCAAGTTTATGATTCCTTGATTTCAAGTATGATGATAGATCTAGCATGAATGAATGTTTATAAATTACCCGTTATGAATCTATGATTTTGACTTACCAAGTCTACTTCAAGTATGCATGATTTTAAGATTTGTGCAAGCCCACACAAGTTAACGTGTGTGTTTTCATGATTTAGCTTAGTTTTATAAGATCGGCTTACTATATGGTTTTGGAGTCAATACTCCTAATTCGGCTTATGGTATGTTTGGATCGGGACTCCCATTATTCGAGATTTCAAACTAGCATGTAGTATGATTTGACTTCATTGAAAAAGCGATGAGAGCACTATGCATATTTTTGGGAGTAGTGTCTATACCGAGTAGGCTTGAGGGGTTTTAAGAATTTCGATCTCGAACTACGCACCAACATAGGTATACATATATATTGGGACCTCCTTTAAGAGTTTTGCCCCTGCCCCAAGGGGCCTTAGCAATATTGATATCATGGTATAATCCTTAGCCCTTACAAGATTTTGGACGGCTCTTCCCACTTGAGTGTGATAGTTGGGACATGTAAGCTCTATCGTGATGGTGTTGGTTATGAAGAGTCTCTCATTGTTCCTCATGATTTCAATTATTCATGTTCATGACTTATGATATTATGTTTTATAACGGAGTTTAACCCAATGATCGGTTATGGGCTTATACTTATGATTTCATCTATGAAAAGTCATATGATCTATTTTAAACCTTAGGTCATTCTATTCGAGATAAAGATACTCGACTTATGACTATATATGTTTGATTCAAGAATTTCGGCACTTAGAGTCACCCACTTTTAGGATACACTAATTTATATTTATATGCATGATTTAATTTAACATTTACTCAACATGTTTTACGTACCTTACATACTCAGTACATTCCAAATACTAACCGCATACTCTATGTTGTATCATTTCATAATAGGTCGGCGATCGGACACGGTTTTGCCGTTAGTCCTTTCCCCACGAGTCCGGCCCGGTTCTGTTGTTGATGAGTCCTCGTCTTAGGGATATTCACTTTGGCGTTTGATTATGTTATTTTAGTTTTGCTGCTTGAGCTAGTTAGGGTGTTGTTCCATTAGCTCATCGAGTTTAGAGGCTTATCAGAATTATGTAAATTTTAGCTTTGTTTAGTGTTTACTCTATTTATGATCATTGTTATGCATTATGCTATTCAAACTTAGTTTATTCATGTTTAAGTTATTAGCTTCATCTTTGATGTATGCTCTTGGCTGCTATGTTCATGCCAAGCCATTCGTGGTTCTAGGTCCTTTATCTCGGTCCAGGGATCCCGGCTCGTGTCATGACGGAATGTAAAGCCCGTTAAATTTTAAGCGTTAATACAACTATTTAAAAAATTTAAAGATGTGTTAAAATGACCTTGATATACATATGAGCGGAAGTGGGAGAGGAAAAATAATGAGAACATGTTCACGTGTTCATTGAACAAGGCGAAGTGGTTCAAAGAGGTGAAAGAATCTTTTAAATGAAGGGTAATTCTAGGTCTTATATAACTATTTTATAATAATGGGTGACAATAAGGTGATTGTCGAGGTGTATATATAAACAAATTAGTTAATATACTAAACACATTTATGAAAATACAAAAAAGATGTGAGTTGTTTTTGATCAAGCTGGAGATATCTGTCAATGATGATTGTTAAGCTAGCAATAAGACAAAAATAAAAATGGGGAAATTAAGGTAACACTTGATTGTTTTATCTTGATTGATAAAATATGAATCTATTTCAATTCCCTTGAGTTGCAAGAGGATTTATCTATAAGCTCTTGGTTCGATACTTGAATATATTTTTTGAGTGTATTTCCTTGCATACATAACTATCTATTCATTTTTCATTTTTTATTGTAAACTTGATATAATGCCTCAATAATCGATTTTTATCTCTCTTCTCTCTTTTAGATATGCGGTAAGGTGACTAATAGTGAGTGCAATATGTGTTAAAAGTAGAACAAAGAACTCAAGAATAGCCAAACAAAACGTATACCTTATCATCATTATCTCTCTTCTCTCTTTTAAATACGCGGTAAGTCGTCGATAGTGAATTACAATGTGTGTTAAAAGTAGAACAAAAGAACTCAAGAATATCCAGAAAAAATGTATACCTCATCACCTTCTTCTTCTTCGTCTTCTTCTTCCTCTTCCTCTTCGTTTTCCTCTTCCTCTTCCTCTTCCTCTTCCTCTTCCTCTTCCTCTTCTTCTTCTTCTTCTTCTTCTTCCTCCTTTTCTTCATCAATATTTTGTCTGGCGATTCTTACTTGATTTCTTTGGAAGGACGAAAGGCAAATTGGAAATTTGATCTGAAAAAAGGTTGATGGATTTTTTTCAATAATAAGGTTTGAGCTTTTTTGATTGAAAATTCTTATGCTTTTAGTTCCCTTGATGGTCTTGAGTTTTTGTACTTGATGTGATATTCTAGAGATTCTTTCCTTCTTGTGGCTTTGTTCAAATTTGTGACTTATCTTCTTTTCCTTTATAATGCCCGAGATTAGACTCTCTAATTGATCTCATTTCTTTCTTTAGTTGTTCTAATTTGCACGTATTTTCTTTACATCTGTGGTTGAGAATGATTGAATACTTTCTTCCTTTTCATTGATTTTATTGATGTGAAGAGCCGATCTTCCTATCTATCCTGCAAGTCTACTTTTTTCTTCTTGAGTAATACAAAGCTATCTTTTTCTTTTTTGTGTTTGGTGACTCTAATATGCTCTAGTTTCTCTTACTTGTTGTACTCACCCTCTGCTTGTTTTTTCTTTACTCATCATTCTTGTACTCGAAGTCGAGTTAAGGTTGAGATTCTACCTCAACAACTTCAATCACTACACAACATAAGGTAATATTCTATCACATCTTATTACATTATATTTAGCTTTATAATCTGTTGATTTCTTTTGGGAGGAGGCGGCTATTTTGGTCCGGCGGTTAAGTATTATATTTAGTTTATAATACGTGATTGATTTTAGGAGAGGCGACTATTTTAGTCCAAGCGATTTTGAAGTACAAAAAAAATGAAACATAACTATTTTTAGTCGTTGGGTTTATCTGTATCCTATTGTATGTTTGTAGAGTATTTATAACCTTGAATTAGCTTGAAATAGCTTTATGAAGTTTGAAGCTTTAAGTGTTATTTGGCTACCCATTTTGAGTCATTGTGACATTGATTTGATTGTTTGAACATGGCGATTACGTGTTTATTTATGTTTGATTTATTGTCCATTTACAAGTTGTCTTCTCGTTCTATCTAAGTGTGCTTAATGGTTCCAACATGTATATACTTTAAACTATGACTATTTGTTTGTCTTATGTTTGTGTTGATCAGTCACCTAGTAAGATAATGTGAAAGTTTGGATTTAACCAATTAGCTTAGGTCTTTGCCCAATTGTTAAATCATTTAAACATAACAATTTTTCTTTATTCATGTGTTGTATGAATTTAAATTACTTGGTATAAATAGTTAGTTAATTAAAAAGGAAGTGAAGTATTGAAACATTAAGGGAATGTGAACTAGCTTAGAATTTATTTTCCCAAAACGGTGCAAAATTGGTTAGATTACTATATGGCCAAGTGTTATTTAGATTTTAAACCACAAGAGTAGTTAACTAGGGAGGCTTGATATGAACTGGAATCATCTTAAATATGTTTTAAAAAAGCATGAAAGTCCTTTATTGGGCTAAACACTATTTAATACGGAGTAGGTTTTTGTATGTTTAAGTTAGTGCTAACCGTCATCGAATGTCTAACTAGCTAAAATAATGACATCAATTTGATTTGCAAAGTTGAAAACACTCCAAACTTACACTCGATAAAGCATGAAGCAAACATTATCGATAAAGAACCCAACAAGGTTGAGGTCGAACCCATATGGAATATGTTAAGATATAGACTAATGTAGGTATTTAAACTTTTAGGTATGTTATCTCCAAAAAAGGGGTTTATAGAAAACCGGTTATAAAACAAGATTGAAAATCGATTGTTGTTTATCAAGTTCTAATTAACTAGAGGGCAGTACTCCCGTTCATATCTACTTAGGGTTTACACTCATGATCTATACCAATGCTTACTTGGAGAACTCATATCTAGGAGTTCATCCAAATTACTGGTTCGTCCCTATTTGAATGACTATACTCAATCACCAAGTTAGGTTTCTGAAGTGATTTCAATTCAGCAGATTTATCAATTTATAAAATTAACTATCTGCGGCTAGTAACTCAAGTTACACAATGAACTATAAAGATCAAGGCTTTATTGTAATTCTCTTTTTATAATCTCTATTTCTCTAGGTTCAAGCAAGTAAAGAGGTCGGGCTAGTCTTAATGTTGTGCTTCGTTAGAAACATTAAAGATGATAAAAATACAATACAAGTATTTAGCATTTCTTTCTACTCACTTCAATTGTAACCCTAGTTCGTTAATTCACCATGGTTCCCACAACCCTAGGTGTGGAGGTTTTAGCCTCTCATGATTGTAAGATTGTTATTAACATTCACAGACGTTACATAATTAAATACTTAGAACGATGATTGAAAGAAAATTTGCTTTGAATATTGCAAGAATTTATGTTGAACAATCCAAGAACAAAGAAGAAATTCAAAGAAAGAAATCTCCAAGACCTAAATTAAAATTCACAAGAACTTGTCTCTAATTGCGTCTAATCACTTCTTCCTTAAAATAACACAAGAGTATTTATACAAATACTTAGAACCTTCTCCTAAGTAAGGAAACTACCAAAAGCATTCATAGCATAAGCACTACGTAATAGCATTGTACGGGTCGTAACTCTCCTCGCACATTGGCTGGATTCTGCTAAATCTGGCTAAGTGTTGGGACATGAGCATACTCGTACCAAGAAAATACGAGTCATACAATCTTTCTGTGGCTTGAACTTGCGATTCTTGGCATCTTATGTTAACTTCCATGGATGAGTATGGTACCACTAGTACCTTCATTCCACGTCCCAGTGACTCCTTCTTGTACCTTGATTTCTACCCGGTCATCTATTCTTCTAATCTTTTCACGGTTCCTTGGTGCGGGTCTTAGGTAGGTTTCACGACTCGTGGTGCCACTGTACTAAGATATTTGGCACAATGCAATTTCTCTAGAACTTCAGCTGGCTTGCCATGGTATGGCTCGTACCGGGATAATGCGGCTCATATCATGAGCCATAACTTGTCTTTGGTTCATAATTTTTCTCACAGACCTTTCCAAGATTCTGGTAAGACTCGTACTAGGATGGTACAACATGCTTGAGATGCATGCTAAGTCACTTTTTGCATTTTTCTCCATCTTTTGCACAATTCAACTCCAACATCTATTTTTCCTAAAAACAAAGTAAAAGTGCCTAATATCATATAAACACACCTAAGTCTATGCTATTTTCCTAGTTTTAAGTGTCAAAAGTGTTGTAAACTCACAGCACATTAACACCTCAACTTAAGACTTTTGCATGTACTCGGGAAGAAAACAAAAACTAAAATGACGCAACTTGAAAATAAACCTAGAATACCTACAACCAATGCAACAAAATTTTCACTATGAACCATAACCGGCTACTAACCTCTTTATAGAAATAGGTGGTGGCAATAGCTATTACTTCAGTATTTGCCTTGTCCACCTCTATCCCTTTTTCGGAGATTTTATGACCCAATACTATTCCTTCTTTGACTATGAAGTGACATATCTCCCAATTTAAGACCAGATTAGTTTCTTCACATATGTTCAACACTTTTCCCAAATGCTTGAGGTAGGATTCAAGTAAGCCACAATTGAGAAGTGGGTCCATAAGCACCTCGATGGTATCCTCTACCATATATGAGAATATTGACATCATATAATGCTGAATGTGGTTGATGCGTTACACAACCTAAAGGGCATTCTCCTAAAGCTAAATATTCCATACGGAAGCGAAGTGAAAGGTGGTCTTCTCTTGTGGTCTTCCCGGGCTATAGAGATCTGGTTGTACCTCGAATAACCATCAAGAAAATAGTACCAGCCTCTACTTGTCAACCTATCAAGCATCTGATCCATGAATGACATTGGAAAATGGTCATGCAGGTCCGGTGGTTGAAGTTTTCGATAATCCATGCATACACGCCAACTTGTGGCCAGTCTTGTCGGTATCAACTCATTTTCTCATTGGGTACCATTGTTATTCCACCTTTCATTGGCGACACATTGTCTTGGACTTACCCACTTGCTATCCGCAATGGGGTAAACTACACACCCAGGCGTGCAGCCGCCCGGTAATCTCTTCTTCACTACTTCTTGCATCGGTAGTTCAGTCATCGTTGATGCTCTATACTTGGTACACAATTCAGCTCGAGCTAGATTTTATGGGTGCATATGTTTGGAGAGATCCCGATGATGTCAGAGATGGTCCATCCGATTGCATTTTTGTGCTTTTTCAATACTACGACCAAAGCTTCTACATGTCTCGATCTGTTAAGTTGGGTACACTTGATAATTGCGGCAAAGTATTGTTTTCTCCCAAGAATGCATATTTTAGGTGGGGAGGTAATGTCTTAAGTTCCGGGCGGTGGTACATCCAGCGTGTGGTTTCTTTGGAGGTATTACATGGTTAACTTTAGGTCAAGTCTAACCTCTTTGGTTTGAAGTTATACGACCCCATTCCCTTTAGAGCATTTACCAATTCCATGTATCCCGTACTCCATCTCCCTCATAATTCATCAAGACGCGGCTACTAGTGTATCAATATTCATCATCTCTCCTATAGACACTAGCGGCCTCTTGTCTTCCATTGGATGCTCACATAGGTGGTTCTTAGGTGAGGCTTCCTTGTTGTAGCTTGAATGAATGAATCATAGAAGAAAAGAAAACATAAGCGAGGAAATAACAACTAAAGTTAAACATAAGCGGTGTCTATTCTTGTCATGACCCGAGGGGACACGAATCGTAGAAACGGGACAAGGGACACAGGGACCCCAAGTCAACCCATGACATAAAAATTCACTATCTCATTCAATAAACATAAAGGAAACATAAACATAAACTCAATGGAAGACTAACTTTACATAACAAGAATGAACATCGAAGGCTGAATACATGTCTAAGTCGATAAGTACACCCCGTAAATTCATGACATGTATTTGGCCTATTCGCACATGTTGGTTAAGAGTTTTGATGCCATACATGCTAGGAAAGGTAGGAGAAAGACCGGATAAGTGACACGTCGGAACCATCGCAAGGAGGCACGGACCTCCTCGCGTGATGGCGGAAGTGTCGGAGGCCTCACCTCCGCGATACACGGCGTGTCACGGAGGCTAGGCTGCGCGATACACGGGCGTGTCACGGAGGTAGTGCAACCCCAAACACCACAAAACCTCCAAACTTCGGTTTTTCTTCATTTAACTAAAATTTTCCAGAAAATAGCAAGAGGAGCAGGAAAACGGAGAGAACGGTTCCTTGATAATATTCGTCCGTTACGCTAAACGCGGTCCAAACTCAAATTAACTCCGGATACCGAGGTATTAGCAGTAAGGAGTATTCCTACGGTTTAGTTTCGTGAAGTCGCGCCGGCGAATCGTTGTGCTAGGCTAAGGTAAGTAAGAATTGCTCCAAATTAGTGTCAATATACTCGTAGCCCTAAAGTGAGTATTTCTCCCTTGGACTTTTCTGAAATAGCGAGTTTTCGACCATCTTTTGATAAGCCAAAGTTTGGGCTATATATGCGAAAGTGATATTTTCTTCGAGTATTAGCTTATTTAGTTCTAGTGATATATATGAATTCGGTTGGGAGAAGCCCCAGAAATCTTGAAATAGAGCTACGCAGGTTAGTCGGAAAATTCGAAGCGAAGGTATGTAAAGCTGTTCACTTTGGCAAGTTAGTAATCGATTATAGCAAATAAGCGTGAACTATAGAAGAAAGAGGTGAAGTCGAGTATTGAGTCAATATGAATCCGGTAAGCATGATTTATGTTATTATGTTGTATTGAGAATAAAAAGTTGGTAAAACTGATATCGAACCGAGTCAAATAATATCTCGAGATGCAGTGTAACGATGCTCAAGGAATCGGTTAATCACGAGAAAGAGTTCGGAATAAATCGGAATCCGGATAAACTTTGGATCAAACATACTTGCTATACGTGATTGTTGTTTGTTGGGAACTGTTGTGCTATGAGGAACACTCCTTTGAGCGTCCTCGCCGCCCCTAGGTTATGGGCGTAGTCGACTTGCCCGCCGAGGTGAGGATACGTCACTCCAAGTGGCATGCCGTGCGGTGGACGAAGATGGGATGCGGCATTCCCCCATATCAGGCTGATCGACATGCGCAGTATAGCCACCACATTGTGTGTGCGCCGGAAAGTACAGTCTGATTTCTGATACAAATTACGATTCTGATTCACAGAGTCCTCGGACTCGAGACTTGATTATAGTCGGAGGCCATAGCCGAGCTACAGACCCAAGGGGCCCGGTAGAGGTGCTCGTAGTTAGTAGGCGTAGGTGGGTGATTTATTTTGGATGGTTTTGACTGGTAGGGTTATTAGATTGTGTGTTGGTTAACCTTAGGCTTATGGGGGCTGGTATAGGTCCTTGTTTGTTATATATATGTATATACTTGATATCTAATAGGCGATAGACAACAGGTCGCCATGTAGACAGGTATGCTCCTGCCTTACTCTCGGTACAAATAAGCTTGTTTCGAATTTCATGATCCCGAGACGATTTGGAATACTCTCTTGTTAATTTTTAGTTATGTTGCTTATATTCGGTTATATTCCGATTTGCTTTCCATACGCGGTACCAGTGATCTTGGCCGTTGAAACATTTGCATTACTTACTGGTATCTATAGACGAGGAGCCGATCACTCGTGATCCTAACCCAGTATGATCATCGGCTCTTTGTCATCAGGAGCTTGATATTTAGAGTTTATATCATTTTCTTTTGTTGTATAGTACGGGTAGGTCGGGGCCCTGTCCCGACCATCTTATCGGTATTCTTAGAGGCTTGCGGTTATGTATATCTCACTGTGGTTAGTTTTGCCGGTCGTGTGGGGCTAGGTGCGTATGTTTAGGCATTTAGTATTGTTGTTATGTTGGCCAGGTAGGGGCGGTATCCAGTCGTAGTGGTGACCTTGTCGGTCACATAGTTGTTCAGCATTATTATATTGATTTAAAGATAACAAACTGACATGAGTGGCATGATGCACACTAGTTTCTATATAGATGTGATTACAGTTGGTGATGTTATAATGCAGTGGCTATAGGCCCATTCCCGGTGAGCTATATTTATAAGCCGATTATATACTTGTTTATTGATGAATCTGAGATAGAGCCAGGAAGGCACTAGATGTGCTTAAGCTCGGTAGTCTAGTAGTTCGGGTCCTAATAGGGCACCAAGTGCCCCAGTCATACCCTCAAGGCGGGCGTGACAAACTTGGTATCGGGCGAGTCATGTCCAGGATTACGCGAGCGTCTTAAGTAGAGTCTTGTCTATGGATGTGTTATTGCACCACATACTATAGGCGGGGAGGCATAAGGCATAATAGTATAAGGTTGAGTCTAAACTTACCATATTCTTTGAATACGAGATGCAAGTCGAGACCCGGCCCGATATCTATCCCGGGCGAGAAGATCGAGATATAGCACGGGAGGGAATGCGGTTACAAGGTAGCTACGGCAGCAGCGGAGGAGGTATTAGCGACCTCCCAATGTGATACCTTCTTAGGTACCATCCCGATTATATGTCGATAACTTTAGAATAGGAAGTTAGGAGCATAGCGTATAAATGAGTTGATTTTATTTGTTAAATATATAAGTCTGATTAAGATGAGCAAATATTAGATTATCGAAATAGGTGTGAAAGGGGGAAATGTGGGATTCCCACCTCCATCCTTCCCGGATGTGGTGATTCCATGTTTTGTTTCTTGCGGTAAGTTTACCTCTTAGTTTTGATCCCGGTATAGCAAAGGGCATAAGGATTGAGGCGATGTTTCCCAAGTGGCGGTAAGTGAAAGATGGATTTGTTGATTCCGGAAACGTGTTAGAAGGAGTAAGGAGTCCTGTGATTACGTAAGTTGCGCCCAGGACCCTCCACGGTAATAGAGTCGGAAAGGCAAGTAAGACCACTAGCTTACTCAAAGTGGGCGTAGAAGATCCGTCGGTGATGGACTTCCGGTAATAGTCAGTTGAGTCATAAAAAGGCCAAGTCCGCCATAACATGCTAACAACGGCAAGATATACCAAGATACTTCGGTTATGATTTCCATTTGTGATAGAAAGGTAGGGAGGTCATGTGAATCGGATAGATTACGGCGCAAGCCGGGAAAGTATAAAGTAAGGACCAGTACTTATTAACAATGTAAGGTTGGTACCTTGAACCCCCGGAGCTCGGCTTAAGCAAGATAAGGGGAGCGACGGGGAATACCCAGTTTTGAGGGAAATTAGAATCACCTCAGTTGATAGAATATCGTGTATGAAGGACTAAGCCTCGGAGCGGTAGTTAAACGGTAAGTGCAGTTCATAATCTTTGCCCAGTACGTCCGCCTACGAAAGGAGAAGTTAAGAGGCGCCTACCGCAGAGACTCTAATCTAGTGCGACCTAGAGATAAGGCCCGGCGGAGGTCGTGGGCTCTGAAATATGATTTCAAGTAAGGCCACAAGGTTTGGATGTTGACCCCATGTTGTAAGAGTGGCGGAATCTCAAACGGAGACCATAACTAAAGTGCATATGTTTGTTGCTTCGAGAATGGGATGAAAATCAATGAAATGATACGAGAAGGGCAGGAGATATCATTAGGCGCAGAAACGATATATCATGTATGATATGAAATTCGGTAAAGTATGTTAGAGATTACGTATTAATAATTATAAAATTAATAATATAAAAACATTAAAAGAAAATTATATATATATATATATATTATATCGAATGCTCCAAATTATCTTGTGGTAAATTTGGCCATAGGGGTTACGGTCCACCTGATTAAGTTAGGCGCTGAGTATATGATCGTCTTTGCGAGGACCCCTGCAAGGGAGCGGGTTAAGTGTGATTCATGTGAAGCCATACAAACTTTCTCGGTTCTCGGTTTATTGAATTAACGAGACTTATATACTTGTTGCAGGATCTGATTTAGAAACTCCACAGAGGAGTTAGTAGCCTGGGTCGGGTGGTTGGTGATACGGGCGCAGTTAGACGGTCTAACGACCGGGCGGCGCCTGTATTAAGCAGGAAGCATCCCTAAAGATCGAGTAACATTGCTCATGTGCAGAGACAGAATTAGAGGCCCAGGAATAGGCATACTTCGGAGGTTAGAAATACCAGAATTTTTCCGGTATGTTAAGTGGTCATACATAGTTTTCTGACCTTGTAGGTGAGAGTCGGCCTTAGTCAACTGCTTCGGTTATTATGTGGAACACCCCGCAAGTCGGCCGGCCATCCCAGTGAGACAAACCCGTGGGTACCCCAAGAAGGTCACCATCGGTAGTCGGTGGCAGAGACTAGTACTTAAGTGGTTCTCATTAAGATATTCGAATCTGAGCCACTAGCGAAGGCCGAGTCTTTACGGAATGGCTCATAAGACCGAAATTTCCCGAACAGCGGTATAAATCCAAGTGGATACAAACAAGGCGTAAGAAATTGATAGTACTGCTGGAAACCGGTGTTTAACTAAGAC
This sequence comes from Datura stramonium, assembly GCA_018107945.1. Classification (NCBI taxonomy): domain Eukaryota; kingdom Viridiplantae; phylum Streptophyta; class Magnoliopsida; order Solanales; family Solanaceae; genus Datura; species Datura stramonium. The sequence continues at coordinate 92,871 of JACEIK010005983.1, forward strand.
AAGGAGATCGGTAGGTTCCCTATGAAGATCTAGGGGCGGATCACGAGTAAATCGGACTAAGCACAACTCTAAAATTGTTCAATTAGAAGACAAAGCCGGTTAGCTGTCGAACTCGCGATTCTGTGCATGAGTTACGGATGAAAGAGTAGGACATTTAGAGCATCGTTAGACTCTTGCAGCATTCGGGTCATTCAACCCAACTATTCGAGTTATGTAAGGTTATTCGGCTAGATTATTAGAGATCATGATCATTATCGGGATCCTCGATCGAATACGGGCATGGTATGCGAGACGGAGTCGTTCGGAGTTATCCCGGCCACAAGTAGCCTTAGCATGCGACGGTAGTCCCGGATAAGCTCTAGCTATACCGTGGAGTGCACAAAGCGGTTCTCAGGCATAATAAGCGGCGAGATGTGCTTAGCTCGGTAATCCTAGCGGTTCGGGTCCTAATAGACCACCGAGGTGCCGAGTCATACCCCCTTTTTTGAAATGGAAATACCTAACTAACCTAAATAATAAGAACTTCCCCAAGGTGGGGTGTGAGAATAAGCCTCCTAAGTTGGACGGGCGTGGGACAACACCCCAACTAGCTGAAATATTGGAAACTTTCAAAATACAGCTCAAGTAGCTGAAAGTCTAGTCCTCGGAGGCTGAGGACTCACCAAGCAAAAAAATACTAACTCTCAATAGCGACTACGAACGGAAATTTGAACACGAGGCAATTTTGCATCATGAAATAATGCAACATAGAAAGGAGTATGTGGTAAGTACATGGAATGTCTTAGGAGTATGCAGGTAAGTAAAGCACTTTGACGATAATAGCCTTTTTTTAAAACAAGTCATACATATATGATAGCCTTTAAGGATAGAAATAGTCACAAGCATTCATTGGAAATCATTCTTATTTAATATATGGTCATGCATGGCTTTAGAACATCATGACTTAATCGAATGACTCAAAGCTAAATCATAACATTATATGTCGGAGTTTAGAACGATGAGTCAAACCCTTGCTTTTCAAACATGCATGCATAAGATAATCATCATGAGTAATGGATATGCAAACTCGGGAGCAGTATAGGCAGGTGGGAGAATCATCACTTAACCAAGCATACCACGATAGAGCTTACGTGGTCCCAGGCTATTACACTTTCAGTGGGCGGGCGAGTCCATAACCTTGTCGGGGATACCGGACGATACCATGATATCGATATCAGGCGGAGGAGCAGTGTTTGGGGATAGCTCACAAGGGAGGTCCGAATAATAATAAAATCAACCTATGTTGGCGCGTAGTTCTAGGGCATAGGGTTATCGACCCTTAGCCGCTTCAAATTATGGAAACTCTTCTCCCAAAATATGCCAATGCTCTACATCGTACTCATCTGACTCAACATCATCTAGTGGCCAAGCTCAACATGAAATCATGCATAAACTCAACATCATATGAAAACGAAGCTCCAACATTGTCTATTGATAAAGCTCATTATGAAATCCATGCATAAGACATCATACAAATATGAAGCTCAACAATGTCGTATCGACAAAGCTTAGAATGAAATCATGCTTAGACTCAACATCATGTGAAATGAAGCTTAATGCCAACATACATCTCAATTATGAATTTCATGCATATGAGAAGCTTTACTACAATACATACCACAAGCTCAAAGAATAATGGGAGACTTTACTCCAAAAATCATGTGGTAAGCCTACCTAGAGAAATCTCACTTCATCATCATCAACATGAGGACTTCCCAAGAATCTTATCATGCTTGAACTCATAATTTATTTGAAAACATTGTGATTTGGAGATTTCACTCCAAAACGAAGTAATAACGTCAATTCACGAAAATCATCATTCATACTCAACATTTGGACGCCCTGACTTCATCATACATGGGTCTATTTAATCTTCTTTGGAAACATCATCAAAATCATGGGTAAGATTGGAAACATGCTTTTCATCATCTACTCCATCATCATCACATTATATTAGGAACTCCCTACACATGGGAGTTTTAGATTCGATTTTTAGAAAATAATTTTGTAAGAAAAATTAAGTTAGAATCCACCCAAGCTCAATAAATCATCAATATCAACTCGGTTATCATACCCATGAGTAGAAGTTTAAGAATCATGCAATTGATTGAAAATCTATACTTGATCATCACAAACTAACCTCAAATTGATAGGGAATGGGCATGGGTGTGGAAAGAAAACACCCACTCATAGCATTACATACACAGGAAAGAAGAATTTCTTTCTTTGTAATTGCCCATTTGAGATTTCCTTGAAAACCTTGAATTTCTCCTCACTCTTCAAACCTTGAATTTCTCCTCACTTTCTTCCCTTCAAGCTCTCACCCTTGCATGCATGAAGAAAATGGCCTAGATGGGTCTTTCTCAGCTTAAAACCCTCTACGAGCTTAAAACGACATAGTATAGGCCCTTAAAACTTAGGAATTACGGAAAAGCCCTTACTGAAAACGCTGAAAACAACTGTTAGGGGGTCCTACAGACGACCTGATGACTCGTTACTAGGGCTCACAATCCATTGGCTCGCCCGTCAAGCGCACTACCTTATCATTCATGAAAACTCCACTGGCTTGGTAACGTCCCACCTAATGGGCCGTTAGGACTGACGACGAGTCCTTGGGTGCCATCTATCAAGTACACTGGATAAGCTTCATTGTCCTTCTCTAGGAACACCCTACAACTGACCTGACGACTCGTGGTGACTGACCACGAGTCGTTACATCGCTCGTGAGGACCTGGAGTCCTTCAACATCTCAAGCCTTCCCCACGGGCCACCTGACGACTCGTTAGGCCTCCTCACGAGTCGTTAAGTGACTCGTTCTGCAACTGTTGTAATATTTTTCAGTTTTTCTCCTAATTCACTTCTGGGTCCGATTATTGAATTCCTGGGGTATAACAATTCTTAAGCCGTATTCCCTGGCAATGGCATCAATTTTTGATAACGCTCAAACTTACACTACTGATAAAGTATGAACTGGACATCTTCAATAAATAACCCAACAAAGGTTGAGGTCGAACCCATAGGAAATCTTGTAAGATATAGACTAATGCAGGTAGTTAAGCTTTTAGGTATGTTATCTCCAAAAGGAGGTTTTATAGAAAATAGTTATAAAACAAGATTGAAAATCGGTTGTTGTTTATTAAGGTTTGCAATTAACTAGGGTAATTGTTTTCGATGAATTCATAACTACTTGGGTTTACATTTGTGATCTATCCTAATGCTTACTTGTAGAGTCGATAACTAGGGTTCATCCAAACGACTGGTTCGTCCCTATTGGATGATTATACTCAATCACCGAGTTAGGTCTCATGGGCGATTTTAATTCGACCGTTATCAATTTATTCAAAATTAACTATCCTGCGACTGCAACTCAAGTTATACAATGACTTATAAAGATTAAGGCTTTGTCGTAATTCTCTTTTCCTAATCTCTACTTCTCTAGGTTCAAGCAAGTAAAGAATTTGGGAAAGTCTTAATGTTGCACTTTGTTAAGAAACATTAAAGATGAAGAGAATTCAATTCAAGTGTTTAACACTGGTTTCGACTCACTTCGTGTAACCCTAGTTTGTTAATCCACCATGGTTCCCACAATCTTAGTTGTAGAGGTTTTAGCCTCTCATGATTGTAAGATTATTATTAGCATTCATAAAAAAACATATAATTGAATACTTCCAACGACGATTAAAAGAAAACTTGCTTTGAATATTGCAAGAATTTATGTTGAATAATCCAAGAACAAAGAAGAAATTCAAAGAAAGAAATCTCCAAGACTTGAATTAAAATTCACAACAACTTGTGTCTAATTGTGTCTAATCACTTCTTATTGCTTCTTCCTTCTGAAAATAACCTAAAGAGAATTTATACAAATAATTGGAACCTTCTCCTAAGTAAACAAGGAAACTACCAATAGTTATCGCCACCTTTACCTACGACCCTTAACAACATAGTACGGGTCGTATCTTGACTTGTACATTGGCTGAATTTTTCTGAATTTGGCTATGTATTGAGACATGATACAACTTGTACCAAGAATACACGACTCGTACAATCTTCCCGTGGCTTGAACTTACAATTGCTGGCATCTTCCATTAACTTCCAAGGATGGTATGGTACAATTCGTACCTTCATTCCACAATCCGTGACTCCTTCTTGTATCTTGAGTTCTGCCAGTCATCTATTTTTCTGGTCTTTGCCATGGTTCCTTGGTACGGGTCTTAGCTAGGTTTCACGACTCGTGATTGCCACCCGTACCAGAATACTTGGCCTGTGCAATTTCTCTTGGAACTTTCCACGACTACCATGGTACGACTCGTACCATGAGCCGTAACTTTCCTTTGCTTCACAACTTGCTCCTGGACCTTTCCATGATTCTCAGTACGGCTCATACCGGGATGGTACGACTCGTACTGAGATCCGTACTAAGCCACTTTCCTGCATTTTTCTCTATCTTTTGCACAATTCAGCTCCAACATCTATTTTCCCTGAAAATAAAGTAAAAGTGCCTCATATCCATATAAACACACTTAAGTCCATGCTATTTTTCTAGTTTTAAGCATCGAAAGTGTTGTAAACTTAAAACATATCAAAAGTTGAGGTACGTAGGCTGTAACAAATCATTTCTAAAAAATTGAGAATTTTCACTTTCTTCACTATTTTAAATGTTTGTTGGTTTAATAACTTACTCACTGAACTAATCAAAGTTGGTAAAGAATCTAAAATAAATTCATTAATGTTCTTTTATTTCACTGCCTAAAGGGTTGACCCCTATTTTAAAAAGTGCTATCCTTTTCCTTCTTTTTTATTAAGCTTACATGAGTTTCTATTTGAAATAGTGGGCATTGGCATAAAAAAATTAACTAATACCGACATGACTTAGTTAAAAACTTACTTCTTCTAACTCGATTGATACTATTTTCTTTCATACCAAAGAATGCCCTTTAAAATTATTGAACACCTAGTGAGGATTCCAAGTGGTAAGAGTGAAGAGTATGAAGCGAAACAATTTCTGATTGTTTGGTTATATCTACATCTAATTGTAAGGTGCTTACGACTTATGGATTAGCTTAAAATAAACTCTATGAGTTCAAATATATAATTGTTGGTTAGCTGTCCATTATATCATCGTAATATTGATCTGGATGTCTGGACATGACAATAGCTACTTAGTTATGTTTTTGATCAATTGTGTGTTTACAAGATGTTTCATAACTTTTAACCTAGCATGAAAATTCTTTGAATATTTTAACTTTGGAGTATGACTGACTACCTTGTTTAAGTTTATTAAATGCCTAAATCTACTTTGTTGTATTATTATGATTATTTAGTTAGTTCTCTAATCTCTTTATTTTTTTATTTTCATGGTTCTACCGGACATAGGGAGTTCGCATTCAAAACTCAACTTTACCCCAATATATTTGGGGCTAGCCGTATAAGAGCGCGTAGAGATATGAGTCAAGTATTAGGAGTTGCGATCTTAAAAGAGACCAACAATTTTTGGTTTCCTTATTTACGGTTTACTTATTTTATGATTATTATTATTATTATTTTCCAACTTTTATGTGTTTGTGTGATTTTATAAAAACTTACAACTTATTTAGTAGTTGATCTCCCTTCCTTTAAGAAGATTTTCTCTTCTTGAGCATATGTTGCAAATAAAATTATTTTCGCACCTTGCTTTGTCTAATGATTTTCTAGGAAAAGGGGTATGGTATTCTTTTTTCAAAGATCAATAACACCTCAATGTCTCTTTATACGTTTTGGTTTAAATAAGCATCTCATTTCAGGCAAATTAGTAATAAAAGAGAATAAATAATTTTTTAAATTCTAAATGAGTTCTCTCAAAGCAAGCCCAAGTAGTTAATGATTTATCAATTTTTATTAAAATTAGGCTGCCGACCAGCTTCGTTTTAACTAATGTTGTTGAAAAAAATCAGGCCCATTTTCAAGTTAAGCTCAAGTATGAC
>JACEIK010005984.1:5524-48557 GCA_018107945.1 Datura stramonium
TTATGAATGTTGAAGCCCATTGATGAGATGATCATGAAAAGTGAGATTTACGAAGTATATGTGATAATGATAAGATCTTATGATGAAAAGCATGATTTGAAGCTACCCATGTTTATAATTATATTTTTGATGAGAATTGAGTATTTCTAAGTATGATAAGGCTTTGGAAAATGCCCCTACGTTAAATTTAAATGATGATCCGAACTAAGCTTACCACAATGTTTTGGAGAGAAGACTCCCAAATTTTATATTCTAGCTTGTGGTAAGTTTTGAGTTAAGTCTTCCTATGCATATCTTACCACATGGTTTTCGGAGCAAAGGCTCCCAAGTATGTTTTCAGCTTATGGTATGTTTTGAACTAAAACTTCTCATATGCAATACTTTGTATTTGAGATATATTTGATTATTGAGCTTCATCAATAGATGATGTCGAGCTTCGTTATATACGATGTAGAGCATGTGCATGTTTTGGGAGTAGTGTCTAGCATCGAGTAGGCTAAGGGTTGATTACCGTATGCCTCAGAACTATGCGCCAACGTAGATTGATACTATTATATTATTGGTACCTACCTTGTGAGATATCCACGACCCTAATGGCCCATGAGTTTGATATCGTTATCATGGTAGCGTCTTTAGCCCTAGAAAGGTTTTGGACGGCTCTGTCCACTTGAGTGTAATAGTCGGGACCACATAAGCTCTATCGTGGTATGTCGGTTAGAAGACAAGTCTCCTATTGTTCCTCATGATTTCAATTATGCATATTCATTACTTATGGGATTTATGTAAATGCATGTTCTAAAGCAAGTTTGACTAAATGTTCAGCTTTGAGTCAATCAATTCAGTTATGATGTTATGAAGTTACGCTATGTCATGTTATGAAGAGGTTATGATTTTAGAAAGAATGCATGCAAGCCCTACTCTCAGTTTACTAATGTTTATTTTTAATTAATGCATTGTGTTTAAATGATTTTTCTTACTTTAGCGGTTTTACTTATCTTGCATACTCGGTACATTCTACGTACTGGCCGCATACTTTCTATGATATATCGTTTCATGATACAGGACTCGGCTCTCAGGTTCAGCTCCGCTTTTAGACAACTTATCGGAGTTAGCTCTTCTTTATTGGTGAGTCCTCATCTTCCGAGGACCAGATTATCTATCTTTTCTTTATGTATTTCAGTTTTTAGCTTGTTGAATTAGTTGGGGTGTTGTCCCATCAACTCATCGTGTTTAGAGGCTATTCATACATATGTATGTATTCAGCTTTAGATTTTATATTCTGATGTTATATTCAAGCTAGACTTCTTCTATGATTGTATTGTCGATTATTCGGTTTCTTGGTTGATTTAGATGTATGCCTATGCCATGGGTTGACTTGGGGCCTCTCAGGGTTCCTTGTCCCGTGTCACAATATGGGCCTCCATTCGGATTGTGATAGTAACGTTATAGCCTACGCTTCCAGACAGCTGAAGGTTTATGAAAAGAATTACCCGACTCACGATCTCGAGTTGGCGACGATAGTACTTTCCTTGAATATTTGGAGAAACTATTTGTACGGGGTCCATGTGGATGTGTTTACGGACCTCAAAAGCTTACAATACATGTTTACCCAAAAGGATTTGAATCTACGACAGAAAAGGTGGTTGGAGCTTTTGAAGGATTATGAAATGAGTGTCCTCTACCACCCGAGAAAGGCTAATGTGGTGGAAGATGCTCTTAGTAGGCTTTCTATGGATAGTATCTCCCATGTTGATGCAGGGAGGAAGGAGCTGGTGAAGGATGTGCATCGGCTTGCACTGTTGGGAGTTCGTCTGGTTGACTCAACCGATGGTGGAGTTATTGTTTAGAATGAGTTAGAATCATCTTTGGTGATCGATTTTAAAGTTAGGAAAGATGAGGATCCTATTTTGGTGAAATTGAAGGAATCCATTCAGAATTAGAAGGTAGAAGTTTTCTCCAAAGGGGGAGATGGTGTGCTCCGATATCAGGGTCATTTGTGTGTTCTGGATGTTGATGATTTGAGAGATCGGATGTTGCACGAGGCTCATGGTTCCAGATATTCCATACATCTAGGTGCCACCAAGATATACCGTTACCTATGGGAAGTCTATTGGTGGAATGGCATGAAGAAGGACATAGCAGAATTTGTGGCTAAGTGTCCAAATTGTCAACAGGTGAAGGTTGAGCATCAAATACCTGGAGGTGTGCTTCAAGATATTAGCATTCCTAATTGGAAGTGGGAGGAAATTAATATGGACTTCATTACAGGTTTGCCTCGTACTCGTAGACAGTAAGACTCTATTTAGGTGATTGTAGACAGTTTGAGTAAAGCGGCTCATTTCCTACCAGTCAAAACTACCGATTCAACTGAGGGTTATGCTAAACTGTACATTCAGGAGTTAGTTCGGTTTCATGGAGTGCCCTTTTCCATCATATCAGATAGAGGTACTCAGTTTACCTCCCAGTTTTGGAGATCGCTTCAGAAGGGACTTGGTACTCAAGTCAAGCTTAGCACAACATTTCACCCACAGACGGATGGTCAGGCTTAGCGGACCATTCATACTCTTGAGGATATGTTGAGAGCATGTGTTATTGATTTCAAGGGTAGTTGGGATGACCATTTGCCTCTCATTGAGTTTGCATATAACAACAACTATCATTCCAGCATTCAGATGGCTCCATTTAAGGCTCTTTATGGGTGGAGGTGTAGATCGCCTATTGGTTGGTTTGAAGTCGGCGAAGCTACATTGATAGGTCCAGATTCAGTTCATGAGGCTATGGAGAAAGTTCAGCTTATAAGGGACAGGCTGAAAACAGCTCACGTTGCCAACAGTCCTATGTAGATGTGAGTAGGAGGGAGCTTGAGTTTGAAGTTCACGATTGGGTGTTTCTGAAGGTATCCCCCATGAAGGGAGTGATGAGATTCGGAAAGAATGGGAAACTCAGTCCCTGTTATGTTGGTCCCTACCGGATTGTGAAACGGGTTGGCAAGGTAGCATATGAGTTGGAGTTGCCCTCAGAATTAGCTTCAGTTCATCCAGTTTTCCATGTATCTCTCTTAAGGAAGTGTTTAGGTGATCCAACTCTAGTTGTTCCGATGGACAGTGTCGGTGTGAAAGATAGCCTTAGTTATGAGAAGGTTCTGGTAAAAATACTTGATCATTAGGTTCTTAAGCTAAGAAACAAAGAAGTAGCCTTAGTCAAGGTTTTTTGGAGGAACCAGTATGTTGAGGAGCTACGTTGGAAGCTGAAGTAGATATGATGACTAAATACCCACATCTATACCCTTCCAGCTCAGTTTCAGCTTAAGAAATCAGATTCCTCCTTAGTACCCTATTTAGTTTAATGTTCAGTTCATGTGCCCTAGTTTATTTCATATCAATGAATGTATGTGTGCTTCAAGAATTCAGTTCAGTCATGTAGTTCAATTTGGAGTCAGCTATTCCGTCAGGTTTCAACTTGTATGTCTAGCATTTGAGTATGATGATTGCATTTCTCTTCTTTTTAGTATGATTTTCAATATTCTAGGACAAATTTTCCCAAGGGGGAGATATTGTAATACCCCAAAAACCCTAAGATCAGACCCGGGAGTTGAAATGGAGAAAAATAGAATTTTCTGCACTAGGTCACCGGACGGGTCATCCAGTAACCCGTCAGGAACACCACGAGTCGTTAAGTGACTCGTGGGAGGGGTTTGGCCATGATTGGGATTTTCAGATTTGGGGTGACCATGGGTGGGGCCACGAGTCGTGGTCAGCACCACGATTCATCAGGTCAACTGTGGTCAAGGGTGGTCTGAAGGATGAAGGAAAATGGGCAGTGTACCTAACGGGTCATCACCATGAATCGTCGGTACACCATGAGTCGTGGTGTCACCCGTGGTGACCAAGGAAGGCAAGTTCCCACTGCTAATCACAAGAAGGTCACCACGAGTCGTGGTTTGTGAGCATGAGTCGTCCAGTCCCTCGTCGAGATTAGCAGTGTACAATTTGCTGCTAATTTATTAAGGTATTTTCCATAATTCCTAAGTTCCTAAGGTCTAAACTACATCGTTTTAAGCTAAGAATAGAGTGTTTTAAGAGGGGTAAGTTCATTCTACGCTTATTCAGTTTCATGCATGCAAGCTTAGAGGTTTAAGGAGTGATCAAGCCTAGCTTCTTCAAGGTTCATCCCCAAATTTCCATTGAGCAATCAAGGGAGTTATGAAACCAGATCCTTCCAGGTATGTAGGGTAATGAATGGGTGTAATTGTCCACACTCATACCCAATCCCCTCTCAATTCATGAAATTCTAATTGATGAATCTATGGGGTTTTTACCCAACATGTAAATTTCCTAAATAACTATCATGGGTAATATCTAGGCATGTTTCTGATGTTGAATTATGATTAATCGGCATACTTTTACAATGTTTTAAATTATAAATTGTGTTTTCAAGTTTTATAAGTTATGATGCCCATCCATGGAAGTTCATGAAAGTTGAGATCTATGAAATATGTATTCAAGCATGATGAGATGTTTATGAAGAAAGTATTATTTCGAATTACCCATGTCTATATTCATGTTTTGGATAATCAAAGTCTATTTCAAACATGTACAAATAATGGGAAAGCCTTTACAATCAAGTATTTTCATGACTTATGTAAATTTCATATTGTTAGTTTTCCACATGGTTTTGGAGTCTAGACTCCCACTCTTGTTCAACTTGTGTATGGTTCGAGCCAAGGCTCCTCATGTTATGTCTTCATATTTTTCTTGCATGTATTATTGCTTTCCATCTTCATCACCAAACGATGGTCCAGCTTCATTGAAAAATGATGGAGAGAAAATGCATGTTTTTGAGAGTAGTGTCTAGCATCGAGTAGGCTAAGGGTCAGTCAATGCTATGCCTCAGAACTGTGCACCAACGTAGGATTACATATATATTCTGGGGCCTTCCTTGTGAGCTTCCCCTGCTCCCAAGGGGCCTTCGGCTTGATGTCAATATCACGGTTCGTCCTTAGCCCTGGCAAGGCTTTGGACGGCTCTGCCCACTTGAGTCTGATAGTTGGGACCATGTAAGCTCTATCGTGGTAATATCGGTTATATGATGAATCTCCCATTGTCCCTCATGATTTCAGTTATGCATGTTCATCAGTCATGATATTATGTTTTCAGCAGGTTTGACCCAATGTTCAATTTTACTTATGATAATATGTTTTCATCTTTTGGCCATTCGATTCAGCTATGATATTCAGTTATGTTCAGATCATGATTTAAGAAAATAGCATGCAAGCCCTACTCTCAGAATCTTATCTTGATAATATTTTATGATATGCATGATTTATGATTTTACTTACTTAGCGGTTTTAATTAACTTGCATACTCGGTACATTCCATGTACTGACCGCATACTCTGTGCTGTATCATTTTATGATACAAGCTTGGATATTCAGGCTCAGTCCCGTCATTAGCCAGACCTGCAACTTTTGCACTTATTAGCTAGAGTTGGTCAGTCCTAATCTTTTGAGGGCCCTTCTTTTCCATTGTATACATTACTTTTAGTTTTAGACTTTAGTGAGTTAGTTGAGGTCTTGTCCCATCAACTCATCAGAAGTAGAGGCTTTTCATACATAGAATGTAATCAGCTTCGGTTTTGAGTTTTATATTCCGATGTTATGAAACTATCAGACTTCTTCTATATTTATTATGTTGATTTTCAGCTTATCTATGAATGAGTTAGTTGATATGTACATGCCATGGGTCGAATTGGAGCTTCTCAGGGTTCTTTGTCCTGTGTCTCGATTCGGGCCTATATTTGTATGTGAGACATTACATCTGATAACACACTAAATTACTAACTCTGTCTTAAATCACACTAAGAAACTGATGAGTTGATAGGATAAGTCCCCGAGCTAACTCTAAGGTCTGGAACTAAATTAACAAAATATAACAGCTGGAAGTGAAACTCCAGCCCTCGGCAAATGAGGACTCACCACAGAAGTCTGTTGAATGTTGCTAGAGAAGGACTACTGACGGTGTTGAGAATGAGAACCTGCGCCTGTATCATAAGACAATATAGCATAGAAAGTATGCATTAGTACTTTGAATGTACTGAGTATTTGAGATGTTAAATACATATAAAGTACTAAAATTCTATAAGCTGAACTGACAAAACATGCAATGACCATAACTGGATATCATAAATACTGAAAGCATCTGAAAAGTTGATATTGTTGTAAGAACTAAAAACTATATGAAGGTCATATATAGATCCTACAAGATGAAAGACTGGACTGAACTGAAGGCTATGACTGTACTGGACTAAACTGTTCTATGATATACTGTGGGAGAAACTATAACCGACATATAACCACGTGAGCTAGACTTGGAGTTCGATGTATACCCCCCATCGGAGAAGGCCCACTATACCTTGCCAGGGTATAATAGCTGAGCTGGGTGATCATTGTCTGATGCCCATTCGAGATAATAACCTACGGTGGCAATGTAGTTCTGGGAACCTAGGTGCGCTGAACCCCGGCTCTGCTCGGTGCTAAGTTCTAGTCTCACTGGATATTCTAATTATGTCAAACTAGGCTGATAGCTCAAAACTGGTGTCCTAAGACTTAAGTTAGAACTACTTGTTTGGAAGTGTTCTAAGAGTCTAAGGACCTGAAAACAATTATGTTCCAAGACTCGTTAGAGTTGCTTTATATGAAAGTATCATAACAGTCTAAGGAACAACTAACAAATTGATAAATGGTACTTGTGAGGTTACTGAGTTCCTCAAGACTAAAAGTAGTCAAACTAATCAACTAACATTTCTATAAGACTATGAGTATACTAAGACTTGACTGAGACTATGAAACTAGGTAATCAATGACTAGCTTCTAATCATGTATCTACACTAACATTTGTAATTTACAAGAAATTATTCAATCAAATAATATTCATGCCTGAATTCTCAATTATACAAGTCTCATTCAAAGCACATCTAAAGTTTAGGGCTAAAATACATAATGTATGAAATGAGATACCAAGCATGACTTACAACTGGCAATAATCTAAGAAAAATTCAGGAATGAGAAAACTAAAGGAATTCATAAATTTTCTGAAAAGAAACCCTAGTTTCAATATTCTACAGAGCCAAAACTAGGGAGATTGGCTGTAAGAATTTGGGACACAAGGGTAAAAGAAATTCCCTTGTTGAAATCCCACATACCTGAAAAAGAATCCTTGAGAAAGTCCATGAGAATCTATGGAGAAAGTTGAATACCCTAGCTCTTGCTCTAAAAGGTTTGTGCTTTCTTCGTAATGTTTCTAAGAGATTTCTGTGAGAAGTGAGGGAGAAGGATCGACTAACTCCCTTTAACCCCTGATAATTTATCCCAAAATGACATCATTTAGGAACCAAAATAGCTAGAAGTTATAAAAATGCCCCTGGGAGAAAGTCTGGAGAACTACCCATAAGGACCCAACGGGTCACACAACGAGTCATTGGTTGTGACCACCACTTGTTGTGACCAATCGTTGGTCCTGGGCTCAAAATTTAAGTCATTGGAATCAGGCAACAAATAAGAACAATGACCTGTTAGGTAAACCAATGAGTCATTGGTTCCACTCGTTGTCCCTGTGAAGAAATTCATTCATCTCTCCAAACCAGACACCTAACAACTCATTAGGTTTCACGATGACCTATTGCCCCAACTAGTTGTTGCCACTGGAAATTTTCCATCAGACCATCCTTCCAAGAAAAAGACTCATCTAACGAGTCGTGAGGTGGCACTGCGACTCGTCCCCCTAATTGTTAAGTCCCTGGGAGATCCCAATTTTTACCAACTAATACGCACATGACAGGCCACTTAATGACTCGTCGGGTCACACAATGAGTCACTCCATGACTCATTTTGTGACCTGGTGCTGATTTTCCTGCTCTCTTCATTTCAGTTCTTAAGTTTGATCTTATGGACTTTTGGGGTGTTACAGCCAATTCCGTAGATTTTCATCATTATTTGAAGTACAAACAAGTTTCCAACAATCTTAGTTTATTAGTTTATTTTACATTTTAAGTTCTAGTAGTTTAATTCTTCAAATCATTCTCCATTTTATCTATTTTGATAGAATACAAAAATGAAGTAATAACCATATAACGATTGATCTGACAAGTCTTTGAGGGATTGATAATTGGGACTTCCAGACCTATATTACTTGATGACCATGTGTGCTTACGTGCGCTTGGGCAACATCAGTTCCATTGACCTGGAATTCTTCCCTCATGGTTATTTTCATAAAATATTCATAATTTCTTATTATTTCTAATTCAAAGGTTAAGAAATCTATGCAATCAATCTTTACTAAAAATACTTGTCATTAAGTAATATTACTTTGTATTTAATTCTCTATTATTATGATTCCATGTGGGTACGACAACCCAATCTAATTATTATTGTATTACTTGCACGACCACGTGCACCTGCTTGCGCGTTTGGATGCGATAATCCGCTTCTAAATTAAGCATCCTTTTATGAATGACATTGATGAGTTTTATCCCTATCCTCCTTAGAGTATAACATTTTTCTGAGTTTGTTGATGATGGGATGATTCATCACAAAGGTTGACACGACTCGAACATAGGCCCGGATTGATGACATGAGATAAAGAACCCCGAAAGGCTCCAAGTCGACCCATGGCATGAACATGACATCAAAAGTTCAACACAATAAAGCGAAAGTATAACATATAAAAAAATGGAAGTATGAAAATATAATAACATCGAATATCGGAATACATAACAATAATCTGGAATTGAAACATAAAATGTCTGATAAGCCTGTACATACTGACTAGTTGATGGGACAAGACCCCAACTAACTCACTAAAATTGAAATTGAAAATACTGAATACAACTGGTAGAAGAGTCCTCGAAGGATGAGGAATCACCAACTCTGGCTGGAAGATGCTACTCTGAGGATCTGGCTAACGGCGGGACTGTACATGAATATATGAGCTTATATCATGAAACGATACAACATAGAGTATGAAGTCAGTACGTAGAATGTACCGAGTATGCAAGGTAAGTAAAAACAGAAATCATGCATATCATAGAACATTTCATCATAAGATTCTAAGAGTAGGGCTTGCATGCTATTATCTAAAAACATGATTTAAACATAACTGAATATCATAACTGAAATGGATGACCCAAAGATGAAACTGATTATTCATAAGTAAAACTGAACATTTGGGTCAAACCGGCTGAAAACATGATATCATGACTGATGAACATGCATAACTTAAATAATGAGGCACAGTGGGAGACTCGTCATATAATTGACATTACCATGATAGAGCTTACGTGATCCCGACTGTCAAACTCAAGTGGGCAGAGCCGTCCAAAGCCTTGCTAGGGCAAAAGGCGCTACCATGATATCGATATCAAGCTGAAGGCCCCTTGGAGGCAAGGAAAGCTCACAAGGGAGGTCCCAAATAATCTCAACATAACTATGTTGGCACGTAGTTATGAGACACAGGGTTGACCGACCCTTAGCCTACTCGGTGCTAGACACTACTCCCAAAAACATGCATATGCTCTCCATCATTTTTCAACAAAGTTGAACCATCATTTAGTAACAAAGCTGAATCATAATCATACATGCAAAATCTGAAATCAAAATATGAGGAGCCTTGGCTCAAACCATACCACAAGCTGAAAAGAGTGTGAGTCTAGATTCCAAAATTCATTTGGTAAGCTAATAACATAAAGTCGAGATAAATCATGAAACATGCTTGATCATATGGGCTTGCCCAAACATAAACATACTTGAAATAGACTTTGATAGTCAAAACATGAATATAGACATTCAAAATCATACTTGCATCTTAAACATCTCATCATACATAGAAACATAGATCATAATCTCATCTTTTCATGAACTTTCTTGATTGGGCATCATAATTTGCAAAACATTGAAAACATGATTTGTAAATGAAAACATTGTAAAACATTCCCATGAATCATAATTCAATATTAGAAACATGAATAGATTACACCTATGATAGATACTTAGAGAATTCACAAGTTGGGTTAAAACCCCATAGATTCATCAACTAGAATTTTCATGAATTTGATAAAGGATTGGGCATGGGAGTGGATAGATACACCCATTCATAACCCTACATACCTGGGTTCTTCTGATTTCATAACCTTCTTGCATGCGGAAAGAAAATTGAAGAAGAATTGATGAATTCTAAGCTTGATCATCCTTAGGAACTTCTAGGCTTGCATGCATGGAGAGGGATTGATTTAGAATGAGTTAAACCCTCTTAAAACACACTACCTGAGCTTAAAACGTCATTGTTTAGGTCTTAGGAACTCAGGAATTATGGAAAAGCCCTTAATAAATTCGCAAGAAAAAACACACTGCTAGTCCTAACGAGGGACTAGACG
Source organism: Datura stramonium (assembly GCA_018107945.1). Classification (NCBI taxonomy): domain Eukaryota; kingdom Viridiplantae; phylum Streptophyta; class Magnoliopsida; order Solanales; family Solanaceae; genus Datura; species Datura stramonium. The sequence goes on from JACEIK010005984.1 coordinate 15,950, forward strand.
ACTCGTTGCCTGAGGGGACGACTCATTGTCTGCATCTGTCGCCGGCACTGGAAAACTTACCTCTACTGGTCACCATGAGGGACACCACGACTCGTGGTATACCAGACGACTCGTGGTGACTGTTCATTGGGAGAATTGTTAAACCCTTCATCATCCTAGTCAAACTCCTGACCACGGCCAACCTTATGACTCGTGTCCCTGACCATGAATTGTGACTTCACCCGTGGTCAACCCCCAGACCAAGAATCCAACCAAACTCTCCCTTCACTCTACGAGTCACCTAACGACTCGTGGTGCAACTCACGGGTCACTGGACAACTCATCCTGTGACATGGTGTAGAAATTTCTGTTTTCTCTATTTAAACTCTCGGGTCGATCTTAAGGCTTTCGGGGTGTTACAAAGGTAGCTTCACTTTTTTAAGTTTTTTTTTGAGTTTTATAATTTATTGTAAGTGTTGATTACTTTTTTTATTCATGATTTTCATGTTCCAAAGAACTTTATCCAAAAGATAAAATTAATTTGCAAAGCCTTTTGTTTTTTGATCAATTCACGTGGACAAGAAGTAGTGGTTTCACTTACTTGCATATGGTGATTGATTTTTATCTGGTACGGTATTTGATAAATCTCTATACTAGTTTTATAATTAATTGTTGAATTTTTATATTTTCTTTGGTGACCGGTGAAATTTATGACAAGACGGGTTAGCTGCATATGTTTTGTATATTTCAGGATTTTCCATCTAAAATACATGTATAATTTATAAAGTCAATGTAAATTCTTTCTAAAAGTTTAATTTTCTTTGTTAGAATGTATATTCACATTCAGAAACTCTAAACTTTATATTTTGTGAATCCTTATTGGCTTGACTGAGGCAAGATTGAAGCTTGATTGTTAGTTTTATGTCTGGTCAGTTTGTTTTTATTATTTTTATTTGTTGGGTTCTATGCAGTTTTGATAATTGACTAGATGTTGATAAAATAGGTAAGTCAAGTTGTTTCAATGGAGTGCCAAATACACTGTCTAAAGGAGCTAAAATTGCAACATTATAAATATGAAATAAAGACAAGTGTGCACGAATCAAGAAATGGATAAGCCATGTCACACAAGCTTAGGGAAATAAACATGTGCTAATTTGAAAGAGTTGGAGTTTGATTATAACACAAAAGAAGCCGAGAGTTTGACTCGAAGAAGTAGTTTCAATTGAAGTAGAACTTCTACGAAAGAAGGAGTTGGTGCAGTGTGGAGTTTAAAGTGAGAAAAACTCATTGAAGAGTTGTGCATATATAGAAGCAACATTACTCAGAGTAAGACACACACTCAAAGAGAGAAAAAAAACAGTTGACAAATTGTGAAAGATAACAAGATTTGAAGTGTGAAGAAATTCATTGAAGAACCTGGTCCTAGTATAGAGATAGTCTAAGAGTTCAGCATTCTTATAATAGGAGTTACTCATTGAGTTGTACATTAATGACATCTTAATTTAGTGTATTATAAACTGAATTAGGATTTCTTAGTCTTCATATTGGGTGAACTATAAGGCGTTTGGAACACATTCCTTAGGAGGTTTGTGAGTTTCTAAGAATTAGAGTTTATAATTCCTTTCGTTACAAGAGTTGTAATCTGTTGTTGAAAAGCTCATTGAGTTTATTGAAGTTGGGGAAAATTTTATGGAGGTATAGGTCATAGTTTTTCACCTTTTGTGAGTCAGATGTTTTTCATATAAAAACTACTGTGTTCTTTACTTACTGCATTTAACTGTTTAGTTGAAACAGGTTAGAGAACCTATTTCAACAACTAGTTAAGTTAAATAACTAAAATCTTGGTCGTGTAGAATATCAATTGGTATCAGAGCAAGGCTATATTATAAGTCTAACACCTAAGGTAAGATCATGATGAATTCTATACCACCAATCGGGCACAATGAAGGACAATCAACAACTTGACCTCCTATTTTTAATGGATCACACTTTATCTGGTGGAAAGATCATATGGAGAATTTCATTCAAGATAAAGACTACAAGCTCTGGGATAGGATCACTATTGGACCAACCATTCCAATGAATATGGTGTATGGAGTTAAAGTTATGAAAGTAAGATCAGACTTTACTCTTGAAGATTTGGTGTCCTAAAAAAATGCAAGGGCCAAAAATATTTCGGTATGTAGTCTAGGTCCCGATGGGTACAATAATATTTAAAATTGTACTACTGCCAAACAGATATCGAAGGCACTGGTCAATTCTAATAAAAGGAAAAGTCAAGTAAGGAAGTTTAGGGTTGCCATGTTGTTCACTGAATATGAAATTTTTAGGATGAAGAAAAGTGAGTCATTACAAGAAATAATTACAAGACTCACATCTCTGGTCAATGAACTATCTTCCTTGGAAAAGGTTCTCACAACTAAAGAGCAGGTTGATAAAGATTTGAGAATTCTCCTAAAAGTGAAATGGGATGTGAAATTAGTTGCTATAAAAGAAGCAAAAGATATTTCTACTATGGCACTTGATGAATTGGTAGGGAACTTGAATACTTATGAGATAAACATGGATGATCTCAAAAAGGAAGATGGAACAAAGGAAAAGTCTCAGGTTCTAAAAGCCTCGGATAGGGATGAGTGTGACCTTGATGAAGATCAAGAGGAATTTCTAGGAAAAAAATTTAAAAGGTTTCTAAAGAAAGAGAAGAGATATGACAAGAAAGAAACATGTAGCAAAAGGGGGTCCAACGATAAATCTCCACCAGTTTGCTATAAGTGCTATAAAACTGATCACATGACTAAGAACTGTACATTATAGGAAATTGAGTTGAAAAAGGAAAGGGCTAAAAAATAAAGAGCTGAAAAGGAAATGAAGAAAAAAGCAAAGAAGAAGGAGGAAGAGAATTATGCAACGATGGCTGCATAGGATCAGAATCTGATGAGTCCGACAATGAAGAAATTGATGAGACTACATTCATGGCCATAGGATACCCTGACCTTAATGATGAAGAAAAGAATTATGAGGTAAGAACTCCTAACTTAAATGAGAATTTGTATACTCTTTATAAAAGAAAATTTGTTTATATGATGAATGCTTAATTGATAATCTTCAAGAGGTTACATCTAATAGGGATCAACTATTTAGTGCTCTTGTAAGCTTAAAATTTGAGTATATTAATCTTAAAAATTGCAAGAATATCACTGATAAAGAAAATAGTACCCTAAAGAAATAGGTAACAACTTGAATCAGTCACTCTAACTCTAAAATATGAAAATTTGTAAGAGTCTTCATCTCCAAAGGAAGAGATGCATGAGAATCAGAAAAGGGTTAAGTCAGAACTTAAGAACTGTAAAATTGATTACTTCTATGAGAAATAAAAAGCAAGAAAATCGAGTCTAGAACTGTCTAAGTTAAAACTGGATCTTGAGAAAGCAATTAAGTGGAAAAAGTCATCTATAATCATAAATAACTTAAGTGGGAGAGTTTATAATGAGAGAGCTGGAATAGGTTTTCATAAAAAAACTAATATAACTGATGATATCTGTTACATAAGTGAAAAACTTAGAGATCCCAACACTGTGGCTACTAGGAGCAGGAACAGGAGCACTATGTTACCAAAAGGAAACTGGCTGAAACCTATTCACAGGAATAGGTTCAACAAGCGGTTTCCAAGATGGGCTAGAAGAAATTTGATTCATCTTTTGATCACAAAAAAGAACCCAAGCTTGTCTGGGTTCCTAAAAATAACCCCTAAAATTATTTTGCAGGTAAGAATGAAAGGAAGAAAGTGACGTTGGTACATGGATGGTGCCTATTCAAGGCATATTACTAGAGACAAGTAGAAATTTCTTTCACACATCCCACTCAAAAAGGGGGAATGTGTCCTTTGGAGATGGAAAAAAGAGTACTGTCACTGAAATTGAAAAAATAGAAAGAACAGAAGAAAAACCCTAGGAAGAAGTATATCTTGTAGATGGATTGAAGCACAATCTGCAAAGTATATCTCAGCTATGTGACAAAGGCAATAAGGTAACCTTTTGCTTTTGGGGGTTGTTGACGTGCTGTGAGTTTACAACACTTTCAACACTTAAAACAGGGAAAATAGCATAGACTTAGGTGTGTTTATATGAATATGAGGTGCTTTTACTTTATTTTCAGGGAAAATAAATGTTGTAGCTGAATTGTGTAAAAGATGGAGAAAATGTAGAAAAGAAGCTCAGTACGGATCTCAGTACTAGTCGTACCATCTTGGTACAGGACCAAAACTGTGAAGGAAATTCAAGTTATGGCTCATGGTACATGTTGTACCATGGTAGTCCTGAAAAGTTCTACAGGAAACTGCACAGGCCAAGTATCCTGGTACAGGTGGCACTCACGAGTCGTGAAACCTACCTAAGATTTGTACCAAGGAGCCATGGAAAAGACCAGAAAAATAGACGACTGGCAGAACTCAAGGTACAAGAAGGAGTTACAGATCGTGGAATGAAGGTATGAGTCATACAATGCCATCCATGAAAGTTAATAGAAGATGCCAGCAATTTCAAGATTAATCCATGAAACATTGTAAGAATCGTAGGTTCTTGGTACTATTCGTATCATATCTCAACACTTAGCTAGATTCAACAGAAGTCAGCCGATTTGCAAGTCAAGATACGACCCGTACAATGATGTTACGGGTCGTAGGTGAAGGCGACGTCAGTTTGGTAGTTTTTCCTATTTAGGATAAGTTTCCAATTATTTGTATAAACATTTATTAGGTTATTTTGAGTAGGAGACATGATAGAGACACAACAGAGAGATGATAAAAGAGACTACGAGACAATTAGAGACAAGTTGTAAATTTTAATTTAAGTCTTGGAGATTTCTTTCTTCAATTTCTTCTTTGTTCTTGGATTATTCAACATCAATTCTTGCAATATTCAAAGTAGGTTTTCATTCAATCAACATTGTAAGTATTTAATTATGTGTTTGTCTATAAATGCTAATAATAATCTTACAATCATGAGAGGCTAAAATCTCCACAACTAGGGTTGTGGGAACTATGGTGGATTAATGAACTAGGGTTACACAAAGTGATTCGGAACCAATGCCAAACGCTTGCATTGTATTTTCTTCATCTTTAATGTTTCTTAACGGAGAACAACATTAAGACTTGACTTAATTCTTTACTTGCTTAAACCTAGAGAAGTAGAGATTAAGAAAAGAGAATTACAATGAAGCCTTGATCTTTAGGGATCATTGTATAACTTGAGTTACGGTCGCAGGATAGTTAATTTGAACAAATTGATAACGGTTAAATTGAAATCACTCATGAGACCTAACCCGGTGATAGAGTATAGTCATCCAATAGGGACGAACCAGTCATTTGGATAAACCCTATTTATCAGTTCTACAAGTAAGCATTGGGATAGATCATGAGTGTAAACTCGAAGTAGTTATGAATCCATGGGGAACACTTACCCTCGTTAATTGAAAATCTTGATAAACAACAACTAATTTTTCATCTTGTTTTACAATTGTTTTCTATAAACCTCTCAATTTGGAGATAACATACCTAAAAGCTTAAATACCTGCATTAGTCTAGTTCTTACCATATTCCCTGTGGGTTCGACCCCAACCTTTGTTGGGTTCTTTATTGACAACTTTCGCTTCATACTTTGTCAAGAGTGTGAGTTTGAGCATTATCAAAAAGTGGCGCTGTTGCCGGGAAATACGGCTAAGAATAGATTAATTGCTTCTGTTTAACTTTTAGTTGTTATTTCCTCATTTATGTTTTCTTTTTGCTTTTGACACCCAAAGGTTGTCTTTTGGTGAATGCCAAGTACTTGATGGAGCAAAAATCCCCTGATTTCTCTTGATCTTGAATTAGAGTAAACACTGGGAAGAATTGAGAGCTAGGAGCAAAGAGAGGCCCGTCTTGCTGAAGAAGCTAGGAAAGCCGAGCTAGCTCGACAAGATACACTTCAAGAAGCCGAGGATGCTCGGGATGAAGGTGTCAACACTGGCTACCATGGAAGGGGAAACAGAGGCTAGAGATATGCACCTCGGTTCTTTGATAAGGATGACCCGGATATTGATGAAGTCGGATCAACTGGAGCTATCATGCCACCACCTTTGACTGCTGGGGCAAAGTTTGACATCACTATCCCCATGATACAGTTGTTGAATATGAAAGGGGTGTTTAGTGGTCATACAACGGATGATGCCAACCTGCACTTGATGAACTTTGTCGGAATATGCAAGGCATACAAATTGCCCGATGTAAGTCAAGATGCAATAAGGATAAGACTCTTCCCCTTCTTTCTTTCTGGGGGAGGCTACTTTATGGTTATTGGAGTTTCTCAACGACTCCATTACCAAATGGAGGGAGCTCAAAAAGGCTTTACTTGAAAGGTTCTTCCTACCCTCCAGGATGCTACAACTTAAGAATGAGATCTACAATTTCTGACAACTGAAAATGGAGGCACTTCATGAAACCTGGTTGAGGTTTAAAAATAAGTTGACCAAGTGCCCAAACCATAAAATTCCTGATGACAATTTGTTGGACATTTTCTATAGGTTATTGAATAATAGCACTAAAGCTGTAGCAGATACTGTGGCAGGAGGAGCACTAATGAATCACACGTGGAAACAAGTTGCCACTATTCTTGACAGAGTGAGTTAAACTAACTAGGCCTGGCATACCAGGGAAGCGGAAGCAGCTGCGAGTATATATGGTGCTGGTATGTCTGCAAACCAACGAATGAAGGAGAAGGAGCGTGATCTGGAATTAGCCCACATGCGCACATCATTAGACCTTCTCATGAAGCATATCATGGGCGCTGAGGCCAGAAAGTTAAATGTAGTGGGAGCTCAGGGACAGGAACCGGGGTTGGAACATTCAGATTCTGAGGAGGAGGCAAACTTCTTGGACAACTAGGTGGGGGGTTTTCGAGCCAACGCCCAAGGGTCTGGACAGGACACTTGGCACCAAGGTTCCAAAAATCAAGGTCGGAACCAATACCAAAATAACTACATCCATAATAGGTATAGATATTAGAGCCGAGATCATGAGTGAGAGGATAATGGAGAGGAATGATAGTTACCGCAATAACCGAATAGGACTGCATGTGCCTTCTAATGCACGTGAGGCTGAGGCTCGACCGTCAAAATTGGAGAGCATGATGGTTGAGATGCTAAAGAAGGAGAGATCCACTGAGGAGCAGCTGAAAGACATTCAGGGAGATTTATTTGGCATAAAATAGAAAGTTGAGTCGCATGCCAGAGCTATCAATCAAATAGAGAAGTAGCTGGGTCAACTATCGGCATCCCTTAACCCTAGGCAAATATACTACCTAGCAACACAGTTTAGAATCCAAAGAATGGTAGTCGCTGTATGGCGTTGATGACTAGGAGTGGAAAGACCATAGTTGATCCCCCTCTATTGGTTGTAGTTGAAATGCGAAGGAAGAAAGTGTTCGTGATTGATGATGATAATGAGGTTGCTGAGCAAGATCTTAAGGAAGAGGCTTAGTTGACTGAGTCTCCAATTGGTGAAAAGGAGTCTGAAGTTGAAAGGGGTAAGAAACAAGGGACCACAAAAATCTATAAGGCTATCCCACGACCGTCGCCACCGTTCCTTTAAAAATGAAGAAAAAAGCGGAAGATGGTAAGTTCCAAAAATTTATGTCTATGTTTAAACAACTTTTTGTTAACATAGCACTGGTCAAGGAATTGGATCAGATGCCTGGATACGCCAAATTTATGAAGGACCTTGTTACCAAGAAAAGGTCCATAAGCTATGAACCGGTAGGTAACTTGCATCATTTCATTGCCATAGCTTCAGGGGTCCTTGCTCAAAAGAAGGAGGATCTAGGTGTCTTCACCATTCCATGTATAATTGGTGATTTCGAGTGTGTGAAGGCACTCTGTGACTTAGGAGCAAGCTTCAAATTGATGCCATTGGATGTGTTCAAACAACTGGGCTTGGACAGCCCCACACAGACCTCGATGCGGTTATTGATGGTAGACCACACAATTAAAAAGCCAGTGGGGATTCTAGTTGATGTACTTATCAAGGTGGATCACTTTATCTTTCCAGTAGACTTCATGATTCTTGATTACGAGGTCGATTCTGAGGTCCCCATTAACTTGGGGCGACCATTCCTAGCCACTCGGAGAGCCTTCATAGATGTGGAAGCTTGCCAATTGAAGTTTAGGCTGAACAAAGAGGAGGTCACTTTCAATGTCTGTCTGTCAATGAAGTAGCCCAATGAGTTTAGGGTTGTATCAGCAATTGATGATGATTTTGAGTAGTCAACAGGCTTGCACCATTCCGCAATGTTAAATCAGGTGCTTCTTAGGAGGCAACCCATGTGGTGGTTTGGGGAAGTCTGAGTAACCAGACCACTTGCATCATGCCGCGATGTTAAATCAAGTGCTTCTTGGGAGGCAACCCAAGTAACTTAACTTTTGTGTGTTTAATGTGCAGGTAAACAAAAACAGGTGGGAGAAATTTAAGACCAGACAAGTACTACCAGCCTCAGCACGACTCGTAGAATTGTCACGCCCCGAGTTTACATCCTAGACGGAACACAGTACTTGAAGCCACAAGTGACCCCAAGTCAATCCCTGGTCTATCATACAAATACATGCAGCGGAATTTTAAAAAAAAGTAATAATACTTGAGCAAAGTTACATATTTAATAAAATCAATCTGAGTCTGAAAAACAACTTACGTTTGAAAGCAACTAGGTCTGATGAGCTGCTGGGACAAACCCCCAGCTAACTCCAAATCTAACTAATATAAATGAAACCATAACTAAAGTAAATAAGCTCCGTCCTCGAAGGATGAGGACTCACCGTCTGGATAGCTGAGTTCTTCGGGAAGCGGTCGGCTAATAGGGTTGAGATTGTGATCTTGTAGCTGTATCATAAAATGATATATCATAAAAGTATGCATCAGTACTTTGAATGTACTGAGTAAGTGAGAGGAACATAATACAATAGAATAAATAATAACAGAAATGCTGAACTGAAAGACATGCAATGACCAACTAAAGCTACTGAGCTGAAAAACTAGAATACTTGGGTGATCTGGAAGACCTTTTCTAATGGTCAAAGCACATTCTAAGTCTGAGATTACTGATCTAAACTGAACTGGACTAAGACTAGACTAAACTGACTAGTGGGAGAGTCTCTAACCGACATGTAGCCATGTGAGCTAAACGTGGAGTCTGATGTATGCACCCCACCGGTAGGACCCAATATACCTTGCCAGGGTATAAAGGCATGAAATGGGTGATCACAAAAGTCTAGGGAAAAACAGGCCAATAAATACTGAAACTTACGCTGGTGATGTAGTTTTGGGAACCTGGGTGCGCTGGAATCCCGATCCGCTCGGTGCTAAGTCCAACTCCAACTGGATAATCCTAAACTGAATACTAGGCTAATAGTTTGAAACTAGGGCCCAAGATTAGTCAGGGATACATATTTGAAAGTACCCTAAGAGTCTTAAGAATCAGATTCTGAAACTAGGTTCTAGACTGGTCAGAGCTGCTTATCTAGAAGCATCATAACCGTCTAAGAACAAACTGTAATCTAAACTAGGGTGCTACGACTAGTTAAAGTATGTCTAAAGTGTCATGACCACCTAGTGGACCAATAAACTGGATTTTGAATCTGATTCTGATAGCTGGGAGGTGATGCTAAAACCTCAAGAAGTTCTGTAGTCAAACTGATCAGCTGACATTTCTGACTTACATTGAGAAATTTCATATTTTTGACTAAGGCTTGATAATCATGTAGCTGACTGAGAATTTAACATGAAAAATGGTAATGGAAATCACTACACTGGTACAATCAAGATAATTCCAAGGTTTGTCATTTCAACATGAATTTCTAGTCTGTTCTACCCTCAAGAACTAGGTCTGAAGTCAATACGCAGTGATAAGCATCATTACTACCATTAGCTGGTGGGAAAATACCCATAATTAATAAACAAGATGATTTCACACGGATAAGTCAAGACATTATCAATAATTTCTAAACATTCAAAAATCTATAGAGCTAGAATTCACTTTTGTGGGAATAATATCCATTAACTCATGAACTGATGAGAGTCATGTCTAAAAATTATCATGGATATCATATTATGAGAATTCAAGGAAAATTTACATATAGCCTCTTCGCGTTCGAAAACCTAGGGCCAAGATTCATAAATAAATTTGTGAAAGGTTTTGGGGGACACAAGGGACGAACTATCCCCTAGTTGAATTCCCACATACCTGGCTAAAATTCCTTAGAGAAAGAAGCTTGAATTGTTGCAATTGATGAGAAACCCTAGACTTTGCTTGAGAGCTCTTGAGTGAAAACTTGCATAGCTTTTTTGAGAATCATAGTGGGAATGAGGGGAAAGTTGTTTAACCCCTCTAAATTCCTTTTAAAATACCCAAAACGACTTAGTTTGGGATCTAGGAGGTTAGGAACTTACCGAAGTACCCTTAGGAAAATTACAAGGAAACTGACTGTCAGTCCCCATGTTTACCTAACGGGTCATGGTCAATGACCATGATTCGTGGTCAATGACCACGATTCGTGGTCACACTCGTGAGGTGCACTACCTGGAACTCACTGCTGGCACCATGAGGGACTAATGAGTAGTTACTGGTGACCACGACTCGTGGTCAGTATCCATTAACCTCACTGCCTCGACCTTGAAAAAATAAATTTCCAACTGATCATGACTCTCCTAATGAGTCATGATGTCCAACCATGATTCGTGAGTTCATCCATTAGGTACACTGCCTCAACTTTGACAACACTCCATTTTACCTGGTAATGACTCATCCCACGACTTGTGGTGATAGAGCACGAATCATGGGGTCCTTCCATTGAGTACCCTGTCTCCTCCACTCATCTCATCAATTGCCACTTCCCCGACTCGCGGTCTCATCTGTGGGGTACCTTTCTCCCAACTTTCAAACTTTATCTCCTAGCCTCCCCATGAGTCACATCACAACTCGTGGGTACCTCCAATGGGTCACTTAATGACTCGTTCTATGACTAGTGCCAAATTTTCCAGTTTTTCTGCAAATTTTATATTTTTAAGTCTCGGGTCTAATCTTTGAGTTTCTGGGGCATTAAAATATCTCCCCCTTGGGAACATTCATCCTCAAATATTGGAAAACACACTGGAAAGAAGAGAATAACAATCATAATATTCAAATACTGCTCATTTAAATCAAAACTGATAGAATGACTACCTCCGTTTCAAACTACATAGTTGAACTGAATTCACTTTTCATACATACATCTAAAGACATAAAGGAAACTTAAACACATGAATTGAACATAACAACTAAATTGATTTCTAGGGAAAGACTGATATCTCAAGCTATAACAGAGACGATAGAGAATAAGTGTGGGTATCTGACCATCATATCAGCTTCAGCCTCCCAAGTAGCTCCCTCCACCTATTGATTTCTCCATAAGACCTTGACTGAAGCTACCTCCTTATTCCTCAGCTTACGAACCTGATAGTTAATAACTGGACCACAACTTCCTTGTATAAGAGACTATCCTTTATTTCTACATTGTCAAATGACATAACTGAAGTTTGATCTCCGATGCCCTTCTTCAAAAGTGACACATGGAATACTGGGTGCACAGATGCCAACTCTGAAGGTAACTCCATCTCATAAGCTACCTTGCCAATTCGCCTCAAAATTCTGTAGGGTCCCGCATATCTCAGACTAAGCTTTCCCTTCTTCCCAAACCTCATCACCCCTTTCATGGGAGAAATTTTCAGATAAACTTAGTTATCCACAATAAACTCCAATTCTCTTCTTCTCACATCAGCATAAGATTTCTGACGATTATGAGCTATTCTTAATCTTTCTCTGATGAGATGTACCTTCTGCACAGCTTCACAAACCGAGTCTGGACCGATTATAGTAGCTTCACCCACTTCAAACTACCCAATAGTAAATCTGCACCTCCTACCATCCAATGCCTCAAACGGGGCCATCTGGATACTGGAGTGGCAGTTGTTATTATACGGAAATTCGATAAGAGGAAAATGGTCATCCCAACTGCCCTTAAAATCGATTGCGCATGCTATCAACATATCTTCTAGGGTCTGAATAGTCCTCTTAGCTTGCCCATTTGTCTTCGGGTGATACCTTCACACGAGACCACGTGATCGAGGAAAGTCATGGACTTCAACCAGAATTCACACTTGCTGAACTTGGCGAACAACTGGCTGTCTTTGAGCATCTGAAGCACTATCCTCAGGTGATTAGCATGCTCTTCCTCATTTCTGGAGTATATACAAATGTCATTGAAAAATACAATGACGAACATATCTAGATACTACTTGAAGACTCTGTTCATCAGGTCCATAAAGGCTGCAAGGGAATTTGTTAGTTTGAAGGAAATAACCACAAACTCAAAGGCCCATACCGAGTCCTGAAAGCTATTTTCGGTATGTCACACTCTCTGACTCTTAGCTGATGATACCCCGACTTGAGATCTATGTTGGAGAAATAACTGGCTCCCTGAAGTTGGTCAAACAGGTCATCAGTCCTTGGTAGGGGATATCTGTTCTTGACTGTGACCTTGTTCAACTGATGGTAATCGATACACATTCTGAGAGAACCGTCTTTCTTTCGCACGAATAGCACTGGAGGACTCTAGGGAGAGATGTTGGTCTAATAAAACCCTTATCTAGAAGATCCTTTCTCTGCTCCTTCAACTCCTTATGTTCAGCCAGATCCATTCTGTAAGGAGATATGGATATGGGCTGAGTATCTGAACAAGGTCTATGCCGAAGTCAATTTCCTGTTCAGGGGGAGCTTCGGGAAGATCTTCGGGAAACACATATGGGAACTCCCTTACAACAGGGACTGACTGGATAATTGGGGTCTTAAAATCGGAATCCTTGACCCAAACTAGAAGATAAATACATCCCTTAGAAATAAGCTTCTTGGCTTTAAGGTAGGAAATAAACCTACCCTTCGGCGTTGAACTACTGCCTGACCATTCTAGAGCTGGTTCATTAGGGAACTGAAACCTGAAGACCCTAGTTCTACAATTAATTGAGGTGTAACCGGAGTGTAACCAATCCATGTTAAGAATGAGGTCGAAGTCAACCATGTCTGTCACTATAAGGTCAGCTGGAATGACTTTATTGCAGACTGAGCTTGGACAGTTTCTACGCATCCGGCTGGCTCTAACTAACTCGCTAACTAGAGTGGAGACTGAGAACGGTTCTGATAATACTTCTGGAATGATATCAAACTGAATTTCTATATAGGTATTCGCGAATGATAGTGTGGCCCCCGGATCAAGCAGCGCATATACATCTAAGTGGAAAAGACATAAAATACCTGTGACAACATCTGGTGAGTTCTCCTGATCCTGACGAGATAATCATGCATAAAGATAATTTTGGGATTGACTGCCTTTCATGCCTGATGTGTTAACCTGCTGAGCTGGTCGGGCTGCTAGAGCTGCTGAGGTGGTGGATTGTGATCTCCCTCGTCCTGCTGATGGGCATTCCTTAAGCCGATGCCCGAGTTGTCCACAACCAAAACAACCCTCTCAACCCTGAAGACACTCTCCCCGGTGGTTCTTGCCACACTTGGGGCTAGCTGGATATATGTTCCAAGGCACTGTAGCTATGAGAATGAGAACCAGATGCTTCACCCCTCCGATCCTGGCGGGACTGAAAAGTAGGGGCGCTGGCTGAGCTGGGCATTGGAGCCCTTTGCTGCTGTTGTTGCTTTTGCTGAGGGCGGTTGCTACTGTCTGACCTCTAGTGGCCATGATCTGATTGGCCAGTCCTTTCCCACTGATTCTTTCTTTCCATGTCCCTCGGTTTTTCAGTCTCGATCTGCTAGGCATAGACAATCAGAATGGAGAGGTCGATATCCTTGATCATCATCGCGGTCCTGCATTCCTTGAGGACCAAGTTTGACACCCTGCTCATGAATTTCAGCATGCGAGCCCTTGGCTCAGCCACCATCTCTGGAGCATATTTGGACAACCTGGTAAACTCCAGAGCATACTCTTTCAAAGTTTTGTTTCCCTATCTCAGGTTCATGAACTCCGCTACCTCTACCTCCTTGAGCTCTCTAGGGAAAAATCTATCCAGAAAGGCAGTGTTGAACGCCTCCCACTCCACCGGTCCTACTTCCGCTAGTTTCCCCTCCTTCCACTGTTCATACCAGACTTGAGCTACCCGTTTTAGCTGGTAGGTAGCCAGGTCAGCACTCTTGGAGGAGCGGACACCCATTATACGAGTAATCTTTTTGATATCATCTACAAACTCTTGGGGGTCCTCCCCCACCTTGGATCCCTGAAATGATGGAGGGTTTATTCGGGTGAAGTCCCGCACCCTAGCAGCTGCTACGAATCCGTTATTGTTAACTGGAACCACCTTCTAGTTCACCTGGTTGGTCACAATTTGGGCGAGCAGTTGAATGGCTTCCCTGAATTCTACGGTTGATACTGACTTGTCCTGTGGGGCTGCCGGGGTTAGTGGAGCAGTCTGCTGGGCATTTCTTTTATTGCCGCATCATGGAGGCATAGTTCAATGAAATGAAGTAGAGCACAAGTTAGGAGAATAATTCTTGGAACTGAATTTCAACGCACAATAAGAAGTATGAAATGAAGGGAAGTTTCCTAATGACATAACATAGCCTCCACATCATAAGTGTGGTGCGCTTCACACCCATGATGAGAACTCTACTCAATGCGGCTTTCAGACTTCCGAGGATATCTGAACCTGGCTCTGATACCAAGTTTGTTACGCCCCAAGTTTACACCCTAGATGGAACACGGTACTTAAAGCCACAAGTGACCCCAAGTCAACCCATGTTCTATCATACACTGGCATTCTGAGTCACATACAAATACATGCATCGTAATTTAAAGCAAAAGTAATAATACTCGAGCAAAGTTACATATTTAATAAATTCAATCTGAGTCTGAAAATAACTTTACGTCTGAAAGCCACTAGGTTTGATGACCTTCTGGGACAAACACCCATCTAACTCCAAATCTAACTAAAAGAAATGAAAGCATAACTAAAGTAAATAAGCTCCGTCCTCAAAAGATGAGGACTCACCGATTGGATAGCTGAGTTCTTCGGGAAGCGGTCGGCTAACGGGGCTGAGACTGTGATCCTGCAGATATAACATAAAATGATACAACATAAAAGTATGCATCAGTACTTTGAATGCACTAAGTAAGTGAGAGTAACATAATACAATAGAATAAATAATAACATAAATGCTGAACCGAAAAACATGCAATGACCAACTAAAGTTGCTAAGCTGAATAACTGAAATACTGGGTGGTCTAGAAGACCCTTTCTGATGGTCAAATCATGTTCTAAGTCTTGATTACTTATCTGAACTGAACTGGACTGAGACTAGACTGAACTGACTAGTGGAAGAGTCTCTAACCGACATGTAACCATTTGAGTTAAACGTGGAGTCTGATGTATGCACCCCATTGATAGGACCCAATATACCTTGCTAGGTTATAAAGGCATGAACTGGGTGATCACAAAAGTCTGAGGCCAAACAGGCCAATAAATACTAAAACCTATACTGGCAACGTAGTTCTGTTAACTTGGGTGCGTTGGGACCCCGGTCCGCTCGGTGCTAAGTCCTACTGCCACTACATAATCCTAAACTGAATACTAGGTTGATAGCTCAAAACTGGGGCCCAGGACTTGTCAAGGATATGTATCTGAAAGTACCCTTAGGGTCTTAACAGACTAGAATTTGAAACTTGGTTCTAGACTGGTCAGAACTGCTTATCTAGAAGCGTCGTAACCGTCTAAGAACAAACTGTAATCTGAACTGGGGTCTTAAGGCTAGTCAGAGCTATATGTATAAAGTGTCATGACCGCCTAATGGACCAATAAACTGGATTCTGAATCTGAATCAGATAACTGGGAGGTGATGCTGACACCTTAGGATGTTTTTAGTCAAACTGATCAGCTGACATTTTTGACTGACACTGAGAAATTTCATATTTTTGACCTGGGCTTGACAATCATGTAGCTGACTGAGAATTTAGCATGAAAAATAGTAAGGGAATTCACTACACTAGTATAATCAAGATAATTCCAAGGTTTGTCATTTCAACATGAATTTCTAGTATGTTCTACCCTCAAGAACTAGGGCTGAAGTCAATACGCAGGGATAAGCATCAATGCTACCATTAGCTGGTGGGAAAATACCCATAATTAATAAAAAAGATGATTTCACACAGATAAATCAAGACATTATCAAGAATTTCTCAACATTAAAAAATCTGTAGGGATAGAATTCACTTTTGTGGGAATAATATCCATTCACTCATGAACTGATGAGAATCATGTCTAAAAATAATCATGGATATCATATTGTGTGAATTCAAGGAAAATTACATATAGTCTCTTCGCATTCGAAAACTCAGGGCAAAGATTCATAAATAAATTTGAGAAGGGTTTTAGGGACACAAGGGAAGAACTATCCCCTTGTTGAATTCCCACATACCTGGCTAAAATTCCTTAGAGAAGGAAGCTTGAATTTTTGCAATTGATGAGGCACCCTACTTTGCTTGAGACCTCTTGAGTGAAAACTTGCGTAGTTTTTCTGAGAATCGTAGTGGGAATAAGGGAAAAACCATTTAACCCCTCTAAATTCCTTTTAAAATACCCAAACACGACTTAGTTTATGATCTAGGAGGTTAGGAATTTACCGAAGTACCCTTAAGAAAATCGCAGGGAAACTGACTGTTGGTCTCCAAGGGTGACCTAACGAGTCATGGTCACACTTGTGAGGTGCATTGCCTAGAACCCACTGCGGGCACCACGAGGGACCTAATAAGTCATTACTGGTGACCATGACAAGTGGTCACCATTCGTTAACCTCACTGCCTCGACCTTGAAAAAATAAATTTCCAACTGATCACGAGTCGTGATGTCCAACCATGATTCGTGAGTTTATCCGTTAGGTACACTGCCTCAACTTTGATAACATTCCATTTTACCTGGTAACGACTCATCCCACAACTCGTGGTGATGGACAATGCATCATGGGATCCTTCCGTTTAGTACACTTTCTCTTCCTCTCATCTCATCAATTGCCACTTCCCACGACTGACCTAATGAGTCATGGGGACTGACCACGACTCGTGGTCTCGTCCGTGGGGTACCTTTCTCCCAACTTTCAAACATCATCTCCTATACTTCGCACGAGTCACATAACTACTCGTGCGAACCTCCAACGGGTCACTTAATGACCTATTTTGTGACTGGTGCCAGATTTTTCCGTTTTCTGCAAATTTTCTATTTTTATGTCCCAGTTCTAATCTTTGAGTTTTTGGGGCATTACAAGAATGATTGTAAGGGCCGTAGTACCAATCATGGTAAAAAGAAGAGGCAAAAATTCATGCTACAATTGGTCAATACGACTCGTACCGAGTTTGTACAGGTCGTAGTACTCACTGTAACCATGAATTCTGCCACGCGTGGAATCTCAGAGAAAGTGACTTACGAGTCATTGTAAAAACTGCACTATCATGGTACGGGTCTTACCTTGTACTCATAGGTCTCCAAGTAAGTTCTCCCAGTCCTCTGCTACGAGTCCTAGGGATGAGCCATAGGTCCAACCTACGACTCGTGGTATGAGTCGTGACGGGCTAAATAATTCACTTTTACTCGACTCAACCCCAATATCCAAAATTCTGCCCTAAATGTATTTAAATCAAAATTGTTTATTCTTCCAATCCCATGAAAACACAAAAAGAGAACCCACGACTATCAATAAACTCCCACACACCCATAACTCAAAATCTCCATGAGATTCAAGTTCGAATTTGTGCAAATTGCTCCTTCAAAATCGACATTCCTACCCTAAGATCACCGAAGCTAGCAAACAATTGAAACTTCAAGTAAGTAATCGTATTTAAATATGTAAAAAGATTGCTTTGTATGACCTTGTAGCTGACTGTGATTCCTCAAACTCATCAAGTGTATTGAGGAAGATAAACAATAGCTCATGTGATCCTATTCCATGGGTAGAACTTTGAAATGCTTAAAACAATAACTTTGAGTCGGTGAAAAACATAAAATTGAGTTACGGGATGTGACCTAGGTTGGGAGTGAACTGGGTATGCATAAAAACTGTACTTGGATAACTTAAAATGGGTAAGTTTGACTATCCATAATGAAGTAAGTGTTTTCCTGGACAAACTGAGCAAAAAAAAAGATGATGGCAGGCTTCACAAGTCTTCCTACAACTCGTGGTTGCATGCCACGAATCGTAGGATGATTCGTTGGGACTGTCCCAGGTGAATAAAAATGTAAAGTGGTGGTACGAATCCTAGTATGATTCGCAGGATCCTCCTACGAGTCGTACCTGGTGGTCATACCATGAGACAGTAAGGGTAAAAATCCAAAGGAGATTGTACAACCCTACCTACAACTCATGAAAATAAAGTACAATCCGTAACACGAGTGGTTGGAAAACCCAGAACAATACAATTTTAGGAATCCCTCAGTATGAATCTTAGTACGAATCATACCATCTTGGTATGAGTTGTGACAGGACTGTTACAAACAATGAGTCTTAGTACGAGTTGTACCACCATTGTACGACCCGTACTATAGAATCGTGGAAAATTTCAGAGGGTATTTTCTTGCTTTATTTTTCTTAGATCATACATACTAACAATGTTTCNATGCTTAATATGGACGGATCCCTTTAGTAGATTTTTCAAGCACATTCCTAACAATGTTTCTCCACAAGTACAATGACGATAAAGAAAATAGCAACCAAATATGTCCAAGATAAGAAAACTAGAGCTAAGGTAGCTACTCGGAGGACATTGAGAGATGATCCCTCCAACTCTGATCAAGTAGGAGGCTCCCCTAGTGGTTCATGGAGGAGTAGAGAGTTGATACATCAAAAATTGATAAGCCATGGACCACTGGGGCTCTGGAAAAAGCACAGGCAGAAGCCACTTCTACCACTCCGGTCACTGCTCCCCAATCTGAAGAGCGAGCAGAGGAACAGGTTCAAGAGTCCGAAAGTGACTCCAATGATGATGAGGGGTCCGAGGAGGTAAGGTTAGAAGAAGGAGATGATGTTGAAGAAATCGAGCAGACCCCACCTTCAGGAAGGCATACTATGAGGTGGAAGGTGCCCGGGGCACAAGAAATTTATGAGCAGGGCCTGACACTCAGATCCAAGAAACACCCCAAGCGTAGTATCCAAGAAGAACCGCGGATCATCACCAATTTCTTAAATGGGGTTGAGGAAATGAAGCGGATATTCAGCTTCTATGGGTTCGAGTGTATGGCTAGGAAGAAACAATTTCCCGGATGCTTTATAGGCTGCAGTTCATTGCTCTATCATCCACAGCGGAGTCAACCATCGCATAGATGCCATGAAGTGGATAAAGTAGTTGGGTGTTGAGAAGAGACAAAGCCAGCTCAAGTGGTTAGCTAGAGTCATAAAAGAGGACCAGGAGGAAGCTGAGTAGGTGGCTGGTGGAAAGCAGGTCACCAAATCTTCGCTGAACTTTACAACAAAAGCCGGATGGACACTAGTCCATAACAAGTTGTTGTCGATTGTGAATTAAAACACGCTGAGTGTGGATAAGGTAGCACTATTAGCATGTATTATGTTCCGGTATGAGGTTAATATCCTGAGGTTGATATCCAATGAGATCCAAGATCGTGATCTTGGGTTGAGCACCACCATGCCATTTCCTAGCCTTATCTACCAGTTGTGTAGAGAGGCTGGTGTCTAATTATTGAAAGATGTTGATGTAGAGATCGGAGGCTAAAGGATGGCATATATAGGGCTGCTCCAGGATGAAATGAACTCGGTGAGCTGAGCTAGACTTTCAACTACAATCCCGGTACCACAAGCAGTTAGGGGTGAGCAGGTTAATGCCCCCACCTCATTGGAGCAGGAGGAGACATCGGCTACAGAGGCCGGTCATTTAGAGGTAACTCCCAACACTTGTGCTGCTCCTTTAATTGGTATCCCAAGCCAGACACTAGCTGGATATGTTCTGGTCCCTCACGACTTTCTCCAGAAGTTAGCAAAGAGGCTACAGTATCCGAAAGGAAAATACAATCAATGATGGAGAATGTCAAGCCCTAAGTAAAGGCAGAGATTGAGGAGGCCGTGAGAGGATTTCACGGGCGTATAGATGGATTCGAGTGTAGGTTCAATGAGTGCTTGGTTGAGTAGATGAACACTAGTGGCCTCCAGGAGGAGTTTGGGGTTCAATGGAGCCAAGTAACCAAGCTATTGTCTAGACAACCGGCAATCATAGCAGCTCCTACTCTTTCGGACTTGGATGCTAAGATGGATGAGGATCTCGACTTGAAGGAATACTAGGTCCCGTCGGGTATAAGTTGAGGAAAAGGAAAGAAGAGGGTCTTGGAGGAAGATAAAAACGAGCCCTCAAGAAAGAAAAAAAAGAAAGAGAAAAAGGAAAGAAAGTGGCTAGAGTAGATAGCCTGCAAGCTCATGACACACACATGTCGTAGTTGCGGGAGCAAGCAAGAGGAACGGGGAGCTCCACTATTGCCCAGATAGTTGATCCTAAGGTCACAAAAGCAACTGAGCATGATGCAGGGGTAACCAATCCCCCAACAGATGTACAACTGAGTGCGCCGACCACCGCTAGCGCCACAAATGCAGTGGAGGCACCACCTTCGCAAGATGATAGGAGCACTTAGTGCGCCACAGGTATGTCCCTTTCCCTTGTGCTTATATAGTCTATGCTTCGGGGACGAATCATGTTTTTCAAAGAGGGGTGTGCTTGTATTTTTGGGATTTTTGATTTGTCCGAGGATTTTTCTTACCATGTTTCTTTTCCCTCGGGCATGTTTTCTAGTAGAACTGACACATTTAGGATGTTTTTGTTTAAATAGAAGTAGCTTAGAATTACTTTACATCCAATAAATGCACTAGTTTGATATTTTTGAAAAAATTGACCCTATTAAAATTTTTTGATGTTAGTTGTGTAGATTAATTACAATTGCATGACTTTTGTGGATATTTATATGGCATTTAAATTATGAGCATGAGTAGTTGTAGTTAGCCATGCATGAACTGGTTAGGTAGATTCAATGCAAACCGGTACCATAAGTGAGTAAGGTTGAATACCTAGTTTAATAATGCAATTAGGATCTAAAACTTGCCCGGTTGGTCTTTGCATAGGCTTTAGGATAGCTGGTTAGGAGATGATCATAGGTTGTTACTGATAGATGAGTCACTTTAGCCTAAAATTCCATAACAAATGATGATGAATCCTTTGATCCTAATTTTGAGCGTTGAATTAACCCTTTTTCTTTGATTAACCGATTAACTTTACCCATTTTTTATAATGAACCTGTTTTGGCCCTAGTCTCTCCTTGAATATTGTGAACCTCAACCCAAGCAAAATGCCTAAGTTGAGGGTGGCTATAATAGGGGTGCATAGATCATGGGGAGGTGAAAAAGGAAAATAAAGGGAAAAGGGTTAAAAATGAGGTATGGTGTGAAAAGAAAAGAAAAAAAGAGTTGAAAAGAAGAGTTGAAAAGAAAATACAATAGAAAGAAGGAATGAAAAAGTTGAAAACACACCACACCCATATATTGCATAAAAATGGAGAAAAAGGAGGAAAAAGTTGAAAAAGTGGAAAATAGGGTAAAAAGGTGTAAAGTGGAGCCACAAGTATGTAGTTCCAACAAGTGTTTAGTCACTAAAATCCTATATTTACCATACCCATTCCGAAGCCTACATTACAAGCCGAACAAAGTCCTATAGTGATCCTAGTTTAGCTGTCCGAGAGCCGAAGTAGAGAAAATAAGGGCAAGCCTATTGTATCCGATGTGCAGTATTTGAAACTTTATTTGAGAGAGTGAGAGTCCTATTTGTTTAGTCCCAAGTTCATTATATTTTATATCTATGAGTGTTGGGGACTTCTTTTGCTGTGAGGGTACCTGATTTGTGTTGCATTTTACCAATTATCTGGATGAAAAGCATTGGTGATAGCTGAATTCTCTACTGATAGTTGGATGTCATATCTTAATCCATGTATTTCATTGTTGTGGTTACCTTCATTAGTCCACAAAGATCCATATGCAACAAATCAAGACACCTTTTTGTGCTTGCTTGATTCTTTGTCTTAAAAGAAGATCTCACTTACTTCCCTCTTACACAGGAACTATAGGCTTTGTCATTTTTGAACTTAGTTTTAGGCAATCCTATAACCATATCATTGAAGCAAGTTTATTCAACTGTTTCAAACTAGCATGTCCAAGTCTTTTGTGCTAGAGTAAGGGTCATATTCCATTGCACTGAGACATGTCAGATTTATACTAGACATTCCCATGATGTCAGCCTTGTACACATTCTTGTATCTGTTGCAGTTAGAACAGTTTCCTTTGTATCCAAATTTTTGACCTTGAAACTAACAAGGCTCAAACTCACACTCCTAACAAAGTATGAAGCGGACATTGTCAATGAAGAACCCAACAAAGGTTGGGGTCAAACCCACAAGAAATATTGTTAGAACTACACTAATGCAAGTATTTAAGCTTTTAGGTATGTTATCTCGAAATTGGGGGATTTATAAAAAGCAGTTGTAAAACAAGATGAAAAATCAGTTGTTGTTTATCAAGATTTGAAATTAACTAGGGTAAGTATTCCCTATGGATTCATAACTACTTCGGGTTTAAAATCGTGATCTATCCCAATGCTTACTTGTAGAACTGATAACTAGGGTTCATTCAAACGACTGGTTCGTCCCTATTGGATGACTATACTCAATTACTAGGTTAGGAATCATGAGTGATTTTAGTTTAACCATTATTAATTTGTTCCAAATTAACTATCCTACGACCGCAGCTCAAGTTATACAATGACTCATAAAGATCAAGGCTTTGTTTTAATCCTCTTTTCCTAATCTCTAGTTCTCTAGGTTCAAGAAAGTAAAGAATTCAGGCAAGTCTTAACGTTGCGCTCCTTAAGAAACATTAAAGATGAAGAGAATACAATACAAGCGTTTAGCACTGGTTTTGAATCACTTTGTGTAACCCTAGTTCATTAATCAACCATGGTTCCCACAACCCTAGTTGTGGAGGTTTTAGCCTCTCATAATTGTAGGATTATTGTTAGCATTCATAAACAAATACATAATTAAATACTTACAACGATGATTGAAAGAAAACCTACTTTGAATATGGAAAGAATTGATGTTGAATAATCCAAGAACAAAGAAGAAATTCAAGAAAGAAATCTCCAAGACTTGAATTAAAATTCACAACAACTTGTCTCTAATTGTGTCTCTTAGTCACTTCTATAGTCTCTTTATTATGTCTTTATCGTATCTCCTACTCAAAATAACCTAAAAAGTATTTATAAAAATAATTGAAAACTTCTCCTAAATAGGGAAAACTACTAAAACTGATGTTGACTTCACCTACGACCCGTAATAGCATTGTACGGGTTGTACCTTGACTCGTAATTGGCTGGCTTCTACTGAATCTAGCTAAGTGTTGAGATATGGTACGTATCATACCAAGAACCTACGAGTCGTACAATCTTCCCATGGATTGATCTTGCAATTTCTAGCATCTTCTGTTAACTTTCACAGATGGCATGGTACGACTCATACCTTTATTCTATGATCCATAGCTCCTTCTTGTACCTTGAGTTCTTCCAATCATCTAATTTTATGGTCTTTTCCTTGGTTCCTTGGTACGGATATTAGGTAGGTTTCACGAATCGTGGGTGCCACCTGTACCAGGATACTTGGCCTGTTCAATTTTCTCTAGAACTTTTCACAACTGTCACGGTACGGCTCGTACATGAGCCGTAACTTGACTTTACTTCACAGTTTTTCTCCTGCACCTTTCCATGATTCTTAATATGACTCATACCAAGATGGTACGACTCGTAGTGAGATTTTTAGTGAGATTCTTTTCTGCATTTTCTCCATCTTTTGCACAATTTAGCTCCAACATCTATTTTCATTGAAAAGAAAGTAAAAGTACCACATATCCATATAAACACACCTAAGTCCACACTATTTTCCCAGTTTTAAGAGTAAAAAGTGTTGTAAACTCACAGCACATCAACACCCTCAACTTAAGACTTTTTCATGTCCTCAGGCTAAGATAACAAAAGCTAAAAATGACGCTTAACTAGAAAGTAAACCTAGAATACCTACAACCAACACAACAAAATTTGCACTATGAACCATAATTAGCTTTTGTCCCTTTTTTGTTCAAACTAAGCCAGCTATGTGCAATACACCACTTTCTCCAACTGCTAAACAGAATGTGAGCTCACTAACAAGGGGATCAACTAATCATGATATTGGTTCAACACTAGTGCAAACAGCTGACACAGAGGCTGAAACTTCACAAGGGATAATTTTGAAAGCTACAAGTATCAAGGATCCCATCCTCTTGAGAATGTTCTTACAAACCTCACATATGGTATTACTACCAGATCAGGTTTGAAGAATTTATGTGCCTTCAAAACCTTTTTGTTAAAAACTGAGCCTAAAAAGGTGAAAGAGGTTCTTCTTGATGAAGACTGGATACTTGCCATGCAAGAAGAATTAAATCAGTTTTAAAGAAGCAAGGTAAGGCACATGGTTCCTTCCCCAAAAGGTAGAACTATGATTGGCACAAAATAGATGTTCAAAAATAGGATGGATGAGAATAGAATAGTTACAAGGAACAAGACAAGATTGGTGGTTCAAGGCTATAATTAAGAAGAAGGAATTGACTATGATGAGACATTTTCTCCTGTATCAAGACTTGAAGAAATACGATTGCTTATAGCCTTTGCTACTTTTAAAGAATTTACTCTTTATCAAATTGATGTGAAGAGTGCTTTTTTAAATGGAAATTTGAGAGAAGAATTTTATGTGAAGCAACCACCAGGTTTTGAGAGTTCTGAATTTCCTGATCATGTCTACAAATTAGAAAAATCCTTGTATGGATTGAAGCAAGCTCCAAGAGCTTAGTATGAAAGGTTGTCAAAGTTCCTTTTGAAACATAGGAATACAAGAGGTAAAATTGACAATACGCTCTTTTTGAAAACAAAAGGAAAGGATTTGGTGAATGTGCAGCTATATGTGGACAATATCATCTTTGGATCAACGAACAGCCTCATGACTCAAGAGTTTGCGAAGCTCATGAATGGAGAATTTGAAATGACCATGATGTGAGAATTGACCTTCTTCCTAAGATTGAAAATCAAGCAAACTCCTATTGAAACCTTGATTCATCAGCAGAAGTATGTGAAGGAGCTGCTCAAATGATTCAAAATGGAAGATGCAAGGGATATTGATACTCCCATTGCCAAAGCCACAAAACTGGACCTTGATGAAATAGGTCCATCCATAGAGCAGAAGCTTTATAGAGGTATGATTGAGTCTCTTTTATATCTTACTACAAGTAGACCTGACATTGTTTATAGTATTGGAATGTGTGCTACATTTCAAGCAAATTCCAAAGAATCTCATCTTAAGGCTATCAAGAGAACTTTAAGGTATTTAAAGGGAACCACTGATTTGGGGTTATGGTATCCAAAAAGGAGCATTTTTTCTCTTGTGGGACATTCTGATGCTGATTACACAGGATATCTAATTGACAGGAAGAGCACCACAGGTATGACACACTTCCTTGGACCATGTTTAATATCCTAGTCCACTAAGAAGAAAAACTCTATAGCATTGTCTATTGTTGAGGATAGTTGGATTATGTTGTGGTCATTTGTTGTGGATCAAGAAAGAATTGATGGATTTTGGCATAGATGTTGGATGTGTTCATATTTTGTGTGAAAATACTAGTGCCATTAATATTGCCAAAATCCTATCCAACACAAAAGAACTAAACATATTGACATAAAAAACCATTGTCTTAGAGAACAATGTAGAAAAGGGTCATATTTCAATAATGTTTTGTTCTACTAAAGAGCAGATTGCTGATATCTTTACCAAGGCTCTAGATAGGGAACATTTCAAAAGAAATAGATTAAACTTGGGGATGATTAAGATTGCATAAGTCTCCCTCAATGATTGTATAGAATGAAGGATTTTTTTCAAAAATGTTACTGGCCATAGTGTTATTCAATTTAGCTTTGCACATTAATTGTATGTCCCATTACCAGGGTATTGAACCATTTTAACATAATTTTGCATTAAATTATACAGAGCATTGTCCATGCAAGCAATTGTGAACATTTAAATAACTTTATCGGGTATGTTCTATATCATTCCAGGTTATTATTGGTGCATATGAAATAGATAAGAATGCATGTTCCACTTATTCTTTTTTTTTCAACCATCATTATTCATAAGGCTACAATTTCCATCACATCACCCATTTTTCTCTCTTCTACAATCAAGCACGTTCTGCATCACATTTCTTCTTCTTCTTCTCTCACCTTTAAATGTGGAAGTTCGATATTTTGGAGTGTAGAGTCAACATTGGTTTTTATCTCTCTTCAATCTTGTAAACCTTATCCTCTTGCAAGCTATTCTTCCCATTATGACCTCTCCATCCTCTTCTTCCGCCAATAATCCCATTGGGTCTGATGGTGCTCCATCTGAATCTCTTGAGTTAATGTTTCATGAAGAAGAACATCTAACTTAATGTACTTCCTCCGATCAAGCCCAGCCAATCCCTTCGTCTGTTCCTTTTAAAATGTCTAATTACTGCTTGGAATGCTTTCAAGATTCAATTATTTACTTCCCCTAATGTTCCATCCTTTGAGTCGCATTCACAAATATCTATGTGTGATGTTGAGCCTCTTCAGAGTGCCAAAAACGAGGGCGTTCTAATTGTGGATCTTATTCCTAAGAGAGCTCGTTCTCGATGTAGAAGGAAATCTGGTTCAGCTATCCCAATCCCATAAGATGAGCCAACTAATGAACAACCTCATCCTCCTATTCCATCTAGGGTTCCTTATACTCGAACTCAAAAGCGTTAAGAGGATGCCATTTTGGAGCAAGCTCTAAAAAAAGAGTAAAAAGAAGAAATCTTCTACTGTCTCTCCTTCTAAAAAGGGAACATCCTCCAAGGACGATTTGTTACTCTAAAAGGTGTTACGGTCTTAAGTGGTAAAATGCTCCCTTCCCATGTCCCCATCTTTTTAGGCATCTCTAAGACCTCATCTACCCAAGTCAACTCCTAAGAAATCTACCAAATCTTCTCCCATATACGCGTCCAACCCTCTTCCAAGCCCACTCCTGTTACTCGTTCATCAAAATGGGTCTCCAAACCTGTTCCATCAAAGGAATTTTACTCGAAGGCATTGGATGAAGATGTTTGTATGGGTATTGACACATCAGGGGTTCCTGAGTCACATCTTTCCCACCTTGTTCATTTTCAAAAAAGAGCTATTCTTAGGGAATGGTGGTGAAAGACTTTGGTGGTCCTAGAATGGTAACCTCATTCACAAATTTAGAATTTCAGGGGTGGACTAAATTGTTCGTTCAAGGGGATTCTCAAAGAAAGCTTGGTAGACCATAGGTAGTGGAGTTTTATGCAAATGGCATAGAAAATGGCTCTTTGTTCTCTACTTTTTCAGAGGGGTATCTCTCCATTTGGTTACTGAAGATGTTGCTAGGATTTTGCGTGTTCCCAGTGGTGGTTAGGACCACTATGTCAAATTTGAATGGCCACCTTTGGACAACATGTCCTCCACAAGAGATATATGTTGGAAGTTCTCAGGCAACCATCCCTCACTCATCATAGATGTGTTTAGAAGAGAGAGATGTCTCCTTTACATCAATTGTACTTTGATGTAACTTATAAAATACTGATACAAAGAAAAAAGCGGAGGACAGAAGAAAACTATCTCGATTTTTATTTGATGGAACTTCTTGACATTGAGGTCAAGATCGATTTTCCTAGCTTGGTAATCGAGCACATGCAACGTCTTCTTACAAAAGCTGAAAAGGACATGCACTTCCTTATGGATTCTGGTTGTCTCAATTTTTTGAGGATTACTCTGTTCCTATTCAAGTCTAGTCATTTCAAATGACTAAAGATGTACTTGGACAGGTGAAACATGTCGACCTACTTGCTTCAATGAGGCGAGCTGACACTCCTCTCCAAAAAGTTGAGACTTGCCTTGGATGAGAAAACTGCTAAATTAGAAGTTGCCCAACCAGCTCATAAGAAGGAGAAAATTGTTCTTCAGGGTAAAATTGTGGAGTTGCAAGTAACTCTAGAGTTAGGAAAGGCTACTAATATTGAAGATATTCATAGGTTGACCCAGCTACTACTAATTGTCCCTCCATCCAGTTATGTTTAGTCTCGTTCCTCCATCCTAGTTTTGTTGTTTCCATTTTCTTCATTGTTCTTGTTCTAGGATTATCTATTTTTGTTGCATTCAGTATCACCTTAGGTATGATGTAAAACAGACTTTTGATATGAATAAAATGGTTGCTTATGTTTGACATGAAAAGTGTTCTTTCTCTCTTTAATCCTTTAGTATGTTGATTGTGATTCATCTCTGATTATTTTGGTGATTGCCTAAGTGGAAATAAATTGTTTAACTCCATTCTTGGCATGTAACTGGTTTGAATCAGCTTTTTGGTGATGTCAAAAAGGGGAAGAATATAGATTGTGCAATATTTATAACTCACTGACTGACATGTTTCATATCTTAGTTCTACAGGTAAAGATAGTCGATTTCACAAGGACAAGATGATTCTCATCATAAAAAAGGGAGAATTTGTTTCGATGATTGACTAGATGATGATGAAATAGGTAAGTCATGTTTTTTAAAGTAGTGCCAAATACACTGTCTAAAGGAGCTGAAATTGCAACATTATATATGAAATAAACACAAGTGTGCATGAATCAAGAAATGGATAAGCCACATCACACAAGCTCAGGAAAATAAACATGTGCTAATTTGAAAATGTTTGTAATGCCCCGAAAACTAAAAGACTAGATTTGAGACTTAAATCAGAAAATCTGAGAATTTGCAGAAAATGCATCAGAACGACTCACCTAACAAGTTGTTATGATACCTAACGACCCGTTAGGTGCCTCGTGGCCAGACCTAGGTTAAAGGTTAAGGTGTGAGGCAGTGTACCCCACGAGTCCTCACCACGACTCGTTATGTGTGATCACAAGTCGTGGTGTCACCCATGGGGCTCTATAGGGCTTTAGGGCAGTGTGGTCCATGACAGGTGACCACGAGTCGTAGTCACTCACCACGACTCGTTAGGTCCCTCGTGGTGGCCTACAGGGATTTCCAGATAGTGTACTCAATGAGTATGACCAGGAATCATGGTCACTGATCACGACCCGTTAGGTCACCCATTAGGACCACCTGACAGTTTTTTCCCTGCGATTTTCTAAGGGTTGTTTAGTAATTTCCTACTCTTATAAACTTTAAACTACATCATTTTAAATGTAATTTCAGAACTATTAGTGGGAATGAACGACATCTCCCCTCATTCCCCATGTTCATTCTCAAAAGAGTCATCGAAGAGTCTCTTAAGAACTCTCAATCAAGCTTAGGGTTTTCCTCCATTGCAGCAGTTCGAGTTTTCTTCTCCAGGGAATTTTTAGTCAGGTATGTGGGAATTCAATAAGGGAATTGTTTGTCCCTTGTGTTCCCCCAAACCCTCTTATAGTTCCTCTATCAATTTTAGCCCTGATCTCTCAAATACGAAGAGATTACATGTTGTTTTTCATGAATTTTACATAGAATGATATCCATGATTATTTTTGATATGATCTCCATCAGTTCTTGACCAAATTGTTGATGTTCCTACAAAAGTGAATTTAAGTTCTGAACTTTTGAATGAACCGTATTTGCGTATTAAATTTCGTATGGTTTGTGAAGTGTGATTTGGGCTAATTTCATAGTATTTCTTATTGACGAGATGTCGAGTAATTATTCCCTTGATAAGAATGATTTTAGCCATTTCATGAATAAGAGAGCTATAGCACTGCTTATCGGATGAGATTTCCCTTAATTCTTGAAATTTTTGCCATATTATGGAAATCCCGTGTTGCTGGGATGAGTTGAG
Source organism: Datura stramonium (assembly GCA_018107945.1). NCBI lineage: Eukaryota > Viridiplantae > Streptophyta > Magnoliopsida > Solanales > Solanaceae > Datura > Datura stramonium. The sequence continues at coordinate 45,984 of JACEIK010005984.1, forward strand.
TTCTCTGTTAGCTGTTTAGTAGTTCAGTTCAGTTAGAATGTAGAATCTCTTCAAAACTATACATAATTTGTCAACTGATCAGTTTGATTTCAGTCTTTCCTGAGGTTTCAGTGGTTCCTCTCAGTTATCAGAATCAGATTCAGAATCTAGTTTATTCGTCCATTAGGCGGTCATGACATTTTATATATAGCTCTAACTAGCCTCAGGACCCCAGTCAGACTACAACTTGTTCTTAGAAGGTTATGATGCTTCTAGATAAGTAGCTCTGACCAATCTATAACCCAAATTCAGAATCTGGTCCGATAAGACTCTCAGGGTACTTTCAGTTATATATCCCTAACTAGTCTTGGACCCTAGTTTTGAGCTATAAACTTAGAATTTAGTTTTGGTATTTCCATGGGAGCAGGACTTATCATCGAGCGGTTTGGAGTTCTAGCGTACCCAGGTTCCTATAAATACGTTGCCAGTGTAGGTTTTAGTATTTATTGGCTTGATTGGCCCCATATTTTTGTGATCACCCAGTTCATGCCTTTATACCCTAATAAGGTATATTGGGTCCTAGTAGTGGGGTGTATACATCGGACTCCACGTCTAGCTCACATGGTTACATATCAGTTACAGACTCTCCCACTAGTCAGTGCAGTCAAGTTTCAGAATAAGCAGCTCAGTTCAGTACAGTATCTCAAACTCAGAACTCTCAAACTTAGGGAATGTCTTTGACCATCAGACAGAGTCATTTTGACCATCTCCGCTTATTTCAGTAGTTCAGTTCAGTGTACTTATTGGTCGTTGCATGTCATATCAGTTCAGGTATTACATTTATTTATGTTTTCTCCCACTTAATCAGTACATTCAAAGTACTGACACATACTTTTATGTTGTATCATTTCATGATACAGCTGCAGGTTCTCAGACTCGGCACCGCTAGTCATTGAAATTCATATCCTCATCCTCAGCAGTAGAAGTGTGAGTAATCATCCTTTGAGGGCATTACTTTATTCCTTTCGATCATTATATTATGTTTAGTCAAACTTAGAGTTAGCTGGAGGATTTTCCAAGAAACTCATTAGTTAGATGGCTTTCAGACACAGAAAAAATTTCAAACTTTAGATGTTCTAAACTTTATGTTTTCAATTTATTTTTTTTATAAATGATTTTATATTATTATTTTAAAGCTTCCGCTATGCATATTTTACCATAATACTAGTGCATGATAGACCATGGGTTGACTTGGGGTCACTTGTGACTCCAAGTACCGTGTCCCGTCTAGGGTATACACTCAGGGCGTGACAAACTTGGTATCACAGCCCTAGGTTTAGAGTATCCTCGAAATGTCTGAAAGTCGCATAGAGTAGAGTCCTTTGCATGGGTGTGAAGCGCGCCACACTTAGGAAGAGGAGGCTACGAGATGTTATTAGGAAAACTCTCATTTGTTCATACTCTTTATCGTGCATTGAAGTTCAAACCCAGAAGCGTCCTTCTAACTCGTACTCTGTTTCATTTCGCTGAACTATGTCTCCTAGACGTGATAACGGAAGAATGGCCGGTAACACCAATAGACTTGCCCCACCAGCCCTGACAGCCCCTCAAGATGATTCGTTATCTACTGATGAGTTCAGGGCGACCATTCAACTGCTGGCCTAAACAGTCACCAACCAGGTGAACCAACAATTGGTGCCGATGAACACCAGTGGGTCTGCAACAGCTGCTAGGGTGCGGTACTTCACCCATATGAACCCTCCATCTTTTCAGAGATCCAAAGTAGGGGAGGATCCCCAAGAGTTCGTGGATGAGATCAAGAAGATTACCCACATTATGGGTGTTCGCTCCTCTGAGTGTGCTGATCTGGCTGCCTACCAACTAAAAGGGGCAGCTCAGGTCTTGTATGAACAGTTGAAAGAGGGACGGCCAGCGGGAGTAGGACCAGTAGAGTAGAAGGAGTTCCACACATCTTTCCTAAACAAATTTTTCCCTCGGGAGCTGAAGGAGGCAAAAATGGCAGAGTTTATAAACCTTAGACAGGGCAACAAAATAGTCGAGGAGTATGCTCTGGAGTTTACCTGGCTATCTAAATACCCTCTAGAGATGCAAGCCGAGCCAAGGGCTCGAATTTTGAAATTTTTGAATAGGGTGACAAATTTGGTCCTCAAGGAGTGCAGGACAGTGATGTTAATAAAGATATGGACTCTCCAGCTTGATTGTCTATGCCCAGCAGATTGAGACCGAAAAGTTGAAGGATATGAAGTAAAAAAACAAACGGGCAAGGACTGTCCAGTCGGATTACGGACACCAGAGGTCTAGCGGTAGCAGCGGCCCATAGCAGTAGCAGCAACAACAACAACAACAACAACAACAGCAGAGGACCCCAACACCCATCTCAGCCAGTGCCCCAACCTTTCGGTCCCGTCAGGATTGGAGGGGTGGAGCATCTAGCACTCAATCTCAGAGCCACAATGCCGGAAACAGATACCCATTGTTACATCCTGTAAATTCTCGACATGTAGATGGCCTATTCGCATGTTGGTTAAGAGTTTTAGAATGCCATACATGCTAGAAAAAGGCCCGGGGAAAGAT
>JACEIK010005984.1:53554-71503 GCA_018107945.1 Datura stramonium
GAGGCCTTATTTAGTTAGTAGTGGTGACCTTGTCGGTCACGTAGCTGTTTAGCATTTGTTATATTGATTCAGAAATAACTAGTCAGCATGGTGGCCTTGTTGGCCCACATAGGTTCCCTTATATTAAAGATATTCTAGTTAGCTGATGTTATAATACAGGTGGCTATAGGCCTAGTCGGCCGGAGGCTGTGTTTACAGCCGTTATATAGCCCGTCGTTTTCTTGAATCAGAGTTAGAGCCAGCCAGGCACCAGAAGTGCTTAGGCTCAGTAATCTAGTAGTTCAGGTCCTAGTAGGGCACCAGGTGCCAGTCATACCCCCTAAGGTGGGGCGTGACACCCATCTTGCCCCAAGTTTGGAGAGAATCGCTCGGGAGAGTTCCTTTATGGTCGAGAGGGTGGTTTTTGTTGTGGATAGCTTGGACATCGGCTTACGGAGTGCCCATCAGCTGGGCGAGAGAGATCACAATCTACCACATCATCAGCTCCAGTAGGTCGACAAGCCCAACAGGCTAACACATCAGGTACGGATGACGGTCAGCGTCAAAACTGTTTCTATGCTCTGTCTTCACGTCAAGATCTGGAGAGCTCACCTTACGTAGTCACGGGTATGTTACGTCTCTTTCATCTGGATGTGTATTCCCTCTTAGATCCAAGAGCCACTTTTTCATTCGTGAATCCCTACATAGTATTTTTGTTCAGTATCAGTCCATAGGTCCTCTCAAAACCATTCTCAGTCTCCACCCCAATTGACTAGTCAGTTGAGCTAGACGGGTGTATAAAAATTGCCTAGTCTCAGTCCTGAATAAAGTCATTCTAGATGACCTCGTAAAGTTAAACATGGTCGATTTTGACCTTATCCTCGACATGGATTGGTTACACTCTGGTTATGCCTCAGTTGACTACAGAACTAGAGTTGTTAAGTTCCAGTTTCCAAATGAGCAAGTGTTAGAATGGAAAGTCAGCAATTCAGCGCCTAAGGGTAGGTTTATTTCCTACCTTAAGGCCCAGAAACTCATCTCCAAGGGATGTATTTATCATCTAGTTCGGGTCAAGGATTCCAACTTCGAGGCCCCAACTATCTAGTCGGTTCCAGTGGTCAGCAAGTTCCCAAATGTATTTCCTGAGGATCTTCCCGGAGTTCCCCCTGAGCGGGAAATAGACTTCGGAATAGACCTCCTCCAATACTGAGACCATCTCCATCCCTCCTTACAGAATGGCTCCAGCTAAGCTAAAGGAGTTGAAGGAGCATCTAAAAGATCTTCTTGACAAGAGTTTTATCAGACCCAGCATCTCTCCCTGGGGTGCCCCAGTGCTATTCGTTGGTAAGAAGGACGGTACCCTCAGAATGTGCATAGATTACCGTCAGCTGAACAAAGTCATAGTCAAGAACATGTATCCCCTGCCTAGAATTGACGACCTATTTGACCAACTTCAGGGAGCCAATTGTTTCTCAAAAATCGATCTTAGGTCAGGGTACCATCAACTAAGGGTCAAAGAATGTGACATACCAAAAATAGCATTCAAGACTCGGTATGGTCACTATGAGTTTGTGGTGATGTCCTTCGGGCTAACAAATGCTCCAGCAGCCTTCATGGACTTGATGAATAGAGTCTTCAAGAAGTATTTGGATATGTTCGTCATTGTATTTATCGACGACATTCTGGTATACTCCAGGAATGAGGAAGAGCATGCTAATCACCTGAGGTTAGCATTACAGACACTCATAGATCTCCAGTTATTCGCCAAGTTCAGCAAGTGCAAATTCTTGTTAAAGTCTATGACCTTCTTAAGTCATGTGGTCTCAAGTGAGGGAATACATTTAGATCCTCACAAGATAGCAGCAGTTAAAGATTGGCCCAGACCTACCTCTCCTACGAAAATCAAGAATTTCTTGGGCTTAGCTGGTTATTATCGATGGTTTGTGGAAGGTTTCCCTCTATAGAATCTCCTATGACTAAGTTAACTCAGAAGAAAGTGAAATTTCAGTGGTCGGATGCGTGTGAGAAGAGTTTTCAGGAGTTGAAGACTCGACTCACTACTTCTCCAGTTTTGACCTTGCCAGAAGGAACAGATAGGTTGGTTTTCTATTGTGACGCTTCCTGAGTTGGACTTGGTTGTGTTCTGATGCAGCGGGGCAAGGTGATAGCCTACGCCTCTAGACAACTCAAAGTTCATGAGAAGAAAACTATCCAACTCATGACTTGGAGTTGGCAGCGATGGTATTTGCACTAAAAATATGGAGACATTACTTATGTGGAGCTCACGAGGATGTGTTCACAGATCACAGGAGCCTTCATTACATGTTGAGTCAGAAGGACCTAAACCTGCATTAGAGAAGATGGTTGGAGCTATTAAAGGACTATGACATGATCGTGTCGTATCATTCAGGCAAAGCCAATGTGGTGGCTGACTCCCTAATAAGACGGTCTATGGGGAGTGTGGCTCGCATTGAGGAAGGCAAAACGGACTTAACGAAGGATGTTCACAGACTAGCCTGGTGTGGGGTGCAGTTGGTGGATTCAGCCGAAGGTGGTGTGGTAATGCAAAGTGGGTCCAATTCATCCTTGGTAGTCGAAGTTAAGTCCAGACAGGATAAAGATCCCATTCTGCTTAAACTTAAAGAAGCGGTTCTCAGGAAGGAGGTGGAGGCTTTCTCCAAAGGGGTAGATAGCGTGCTCCGTTACTAGGGCAGGTTGTGTGTACCGGATGTCGGTGAGTTAAGACAGCAGATACTGTTTGAAGAAAACTGTTCTAGATATTCCATCCACCCTGGTGCTACTAAAATGTATCGGGATCTGCAGGATATTTACTTGTGGAACAGCATGAAAAGAGACATTGCTGAATTTGTAGCCAAGAGCCCGAACTGCCAGAAAGTTAAGGTGGAACACCAGAGACCAGGAGGTATGACTCAGGACATCAACATACCCACATGGGACTTCATTACGGGTCTACCCCGGACTCGTCGGCAGCATGACTCAATCTGGGTAGTAGTAGACCGGATGACTAGGTCAGCTCACTTTCTCCCAGTCAAAACCACAGATTCAGCTGAGGACTATGCCATACTTTACATTTGAGAGTTAGTCAGACTTCATGGGGTGCCATTAGCTATCATTTCAAACAGAGGAACTCAGTTCACCTTGCACTTCTGGAAGTCTTTTCAAAAGAGACTTAGCACTCAGGTCAAGATCAACATAGCTTTTCACCCGCAGACATATGGGCAAGTTGAGCGGACTATTTAGACCTTAGAAGACATGTTCAGAGCATGCCTTATCAATTTTAAAGGTAATTGGGATGACCATTTGCCTCTTATCGAGTTTGCATACAACAACAGTTACCACTCCAGTATTCAGATGGCCCTGTTTGAGGCATTGTATGGTAGGAGGTGCAAATATCCTATCGGGTGGTTTGAAGTGGGTGAAGCTGCTATAATCAGGCTATACCCAGTTCATGAAGCTATGCAGAAGGTACATCTCATCAGAGAAAGACTGAAAACAGCTCAGAGCCATCAGAAATCTTATGCGAATGTGAGGAGAAGAGAGTTGGAGTTTGCAGTTGATGATTGGGTTTACTTAAAAATTTCGCCCATGAAAGGGGTGATGAGGTTTTGGAAGAAAGGAAAGCTCAGTCCAAGGTATGTGGGACCCTACAGGTTTCGAAGGTGAATTGGCAAAGTAGCTTATGAACTAGAGTTATCTACAAAGTTGGCATCCGTGCACTCTGTATTCCATGTGTCACTCTTGAAGAAATGCATCGGAGATCCAACTTCAGTGGTGCCATTGGATAGTGTAGGAATAAAGGATATTCTTTCATATGAGGAGATACCAGTTCAGATCCTTGACTGTCAAGTTCGTAAATTAAGGAACAAGGAAATAGCTTCAGTCAAGGTCTTATGGAGAAATCAACAGGTTGAGGGGGCTATGTGGGAGGCTGAAGCAGATATTATATCCAAATACCCGCATTTGTTCTCAATCGACTCTTTTACAGCTTAAAATATTAGTTTTTCCTTAGAAACTAATTTAGTTGTTGGGTTCAATTCATGCGTTTAAGTTTCCTTTATGATTTTGGATGTTTGTATGAAATGTGAACTCAGTTCAGTTATGTATGTTAAAAAGTGGGCATTCATTCCGTCAGTTTTGGAATAAAATAAGTAGTATTTGATCATTGTAATTGTTATTCCTTGCTTTCCTATGTGATTTGAAATATTCGAGGATGAATGTTTCCAAGGAGGGGATATTGTAATGCCCCAGAAACTCAAAGACTATATCCGAGACTTAAATCATAAAATATGGGAATCTGTAGAAAATGCCTCAGAATGACTCACCTAATGAGTTGTTATGATACCTAACGACCCGTTAGGTGCCTCGTGGTCAGACCTGGGTCAAAGGTTAAGGTGTGAGGCAGTGTACCCCACGAGTCCTTACCACGACTCGTTATGTGTGACCACGAGTCGTGGTGTCACCCATGGGTATCTATAAGGCTTTGGGGAAGTGTGGTCCACGACATGTGACCATGAGTAGTGGTCACTCACCACGACTCGTTAGGTACCTCATGGTGGCCTATAGGGATTTCCAGGAAGTGTACTCAATGAGTGTGACCACGAGTCGTGGTCACTGATCACGACCCATTAGGTCACCCGTTAGGACCACCTGACAGTTCTTTCCCTATGATTTTCTAAAGGTTGTTTAGTAATTTCGTACTCTTCTAAACTTTAAACTACATCATTTTAGATGTAATTTCAGACCTATTAGTGGGAATGAACATCCTCTCCCCCCATTCCCCACGTTTATTCTCAGAAAAGTCATCGAAGCGTCTCTCAAAAACTCTCAAGCCTCCATTGCAGCAGTTTGAGTTTTCTTCTCCGGGGAATTTTTAGTCAGGGATGTGGGAATTCAAAAAGGGAATTGTTCTTCCCTTGTGTCCCCCAAAACCCTCTTATAGTTCCTCTATCAGTTTTATCCCTAAGCTTTCGAATACAAAGAGATTACATGTTGTTTTTCGTTAATTTCACATAGAATGATATCCATGATTATTGTTGATATGATCTTCATCAGTTCTTGACAAAATTGTTGATGTTCCTGCAAAAGTGAATTTAAGTTCTGAACATTTAAATGAATCGTATTTGCCAGTTAAATTTCGTCTGGTTTGTGAAGTGTGATTTGAGCTGATTTCCTAGTATTTCTTATTGATGAGATGTTGAGTAATTATTCCCTTGATTAGAATGGTTTTAGCCATGGCATGAATAAGAGAGCTATAGCACTGCTTATCAGATGAGATTTCCCTTAATTCTTGAAATTTTTGACATATTATGGAAATCACATGTTGCTGGGATGAGTTGAATTCTCTGTTAGCTGTTTAGTAGTTCAGTTTAGTTAGAACGTAGAATCTCTTCAGAACTATACAGAATTTGTCAACTGATCAGTTTGATTTCAGTCTTTCCTGAGGTGTTAGTGGTGCCTCTCAGTTATCATAATCAGATTCAAAATCTAGTTTATTGGTCAATTAGGAGGTCATGACATTATATATATATATCTAACTAGCCTCAGGACCCTAGTCAGACTACAACTTGTTCTTAGAAGGTTACGACGCTTCTAGATAAGCAGCTCTGACTAGTCTGGAACCCAGTTTCAGAATCTGGTCCGATAAGACTCTCAGGGTACTTTCAGTTATATATCCCTAACTAGTCTTGGACCCCATTTTCGAGTTATCAGCTTAGAATTATGTTTAGGTATTCCACTGGGAGCAGGACTTAACACCGAGTGGACCGGGGTTCCAGTGCACCCAGGATCTCCGAACTACGTTGCCAGCGTAGGTTTCAGTATTTATTGGCCTGATTGGCCCCAGACTTTTGTGATCACCCAATTCATGCCTTTATACCCTGGCCAGGTATATTAGGTCCCATCGGTGGGGTGTATATATCGGACTCCATGTCTAGCTCACGTGGTTATATGTCAGTTACAGACTCTCCCACTAGTCAGTCCAGTCCAGTTTTAGAATAAGCGGCTCAGTTCAGTACAATATCTCAGACTCAGAACTCTCAGACTTAGGACAAAGAAACAACATACTGCAAATTAACCTTCNCTAGTCAGTCCAGTCCAGTTTTAGAATAAGCGGCTCAGTTCAGTACAATATCTCAGACTCAGAACTCTCAGACTTAGGGCATGTCTTTGACGATCAGACAGGGCCATTTTGACTATCTCAACTTATTTCAGTTGTTTAGTTCAGTATATTTATTGGTTGTTGCATGTCATATCAGTTCAGGCATTACATTCAGTTATGTTTCTCCCAATTAATTAGTACATTCAAAGTACTGACGCATACTTTTATGTTGTATCATTTCTTGATACAGCTGCAGGTTCTCAGACTCAGCACCAGTAGTCATTGAAATTCAAATCCTCCTCCTCAACAGCAGAAGTGTGAGTCCTTATCCTTCGAAGGCATTATTTCATTTCTTTCAGTAATTATATTACGTTTAGTCAGACTTAGAGTTAGCTGGGGGCTTGTCCCAGCAACTCATCAGTTAGATGGCTTTTAGACAGAATAAATTTTAGACTTTAGACATTCTAAACTTTATTTTTTCAGTTTATTTTTTTATAAATTCTTTTATATTATTATTTTAAAGCTTCCGCTATGCATGTTTTACTCATAATACTAGTGCATGAAAGACTAGGGTTGACTTGGGGTCACTTGTGACTCCAAGTATCGTGTCCCGTCCAGGGTATAGACTCGGGGCGTGACAGTGTTGGAGTTTGATTATAACAAAAAAGAAGCCAAGAGCTTGACTCGAAGAAGGAGTTTCAATTTGAAGTAGAACTCTTAGGGAAGAAGGAGTTGTTGTAGCGAGGAGTTTGAAGTTGAGAAGAACTCTTTGAAGAGTTGTGCATATATAGAAGCAGTATTACTCAGAGTAATGCACACACTCAAGGAGAGAAAAAAGATAGTTGAAAAAATGTGAAATATAGTAAGATCTAAAGTGTGAAGAAATTCATTAAAGAACCTGGTCCTAGTATAGAAATAGGCTAAGAGTTTAGCATTCTTGTAATAGGAGTTTTTCTTTGAGTTATAAATTGATGACATCCTAATTCAGTGTGTTATAAATTGAATAAAGATTTCTTAGTCTTCAAGTTGGGTGAACTGAAGGCATTGGGAATACATTCCTTGGGAGGTTTGTGAGTTACTGGGAATTAGAGTTTATAATTACTTTGGTTACAAGAGTTATAATTTGTTGTTGAAAGGCTCATTGAGTTTAGTGAAGTTGGGGAAAATCTTGTAAAGGTACAGGTCATGGTTTTTCACCTTTTGTGAGATGAGTGTTTTTCACGTAAAAACTATTGTGTTCTTTACTTAATGTATTTAACTATTTAGTTGAAACATGTTAGAAAACTTGTTTCATTCATATGAAACTAGTTAAGTTAAAGAAACAAAATCTTGGTCGTGTAGAGCATCAGTATTTATTTTCTCGAGTAACTAAAATTGAGAGTCTCTTATATAACCAATATATAGTGTCGTGTAAATATGTACAATGAATATTGTTTCTGTTGGAATAATTCAATGATTGTTACTTTACTTCTCTCGGTATATTGATATCATATTTTCCTATAAAGAAAAAAATAAATATAACCCTAATTTTATTGTAAGATTCAAAATAACTGATTGAATTTTGAAAAAATTACATGGACACATAATATTATTAAATTAATTACCTATAATACCATTAATTTTATGTTGACCAAACCTATCATCTTTTAAGTATCAAAATAATATAAAACAAGGTAAATATGCATGTTATACAAATTTACTGTTAATAGAATCTCTTAAGTAATGCCTAAATTTAAGGGATATTTAGTTACTACTTTATCTTCATTCATTCACAATCTTTTATACCATAACAAACTTCTATTTCCACAAGGTATTTCATACAAACTCTTCAATATATACATACACACACACACACATATGTATATATCATATGTATATATATATATAGATATACATATATATATATGTATATTGTTATGTAATTATTAATTGTCATCATTAAATATATAAAAGAATATAATAATGATACAAATACACACTTGATATTTTCATAAAATGGAGATAAGAATCTTCTATCGAGTTACAACATAAAAATACAACAAAAGGATGAATTTATTATCATGATACACAATAAACATACAAAGAATATATAAAATTTTAAAAAAGACAGATGATACAGTGTAAATATAAATCATAGCTATTAATATTGTATGTGAATCATATTTACCTTCATTATATAAAAAGAAAATGACAATAATATAAAATACACATGATAAGAGGCCAAAATTACATATTTATTGCCTCTATTTTCCTCGCATTTTAGTACTTTTATCATCTCTTTGAGTATCATTTCTATGTATTATGCGTGTATTCCTATGTTGAGACTATGTAGGTGCTTAATAGGTGAATGTGGAGGAAATCAACCAGAAAAGAGCTATAAAGGAAAGTTTGGAGCTTTGGAGCAACATTGGAGGTGTTTTTGGACAAAACCTGCTGGTGCATTAGCTGGCGTGGTGCACCAGACCCAATACGTTAGAAAAGTACAAGTCTAGAAGTTGGTACATTGGCTGGCATGGCGCGCCAGGCGACAAACCTCAGAAGAAAAATTCTAACACTCTAGCGAGATAACTGGCGTGACGCGCCAGGTGCAGATGTAGCAGTAATTTTTCTAACACTTTGGTGTATTGGGTGGCGTAGTGTGCCAGAACCTAAACTTCAGAAAAATCAAAAGTCAATAGGCTGGTGCAATAGCTGGTGTGGTGCGCTTGGATCATTTCGAAACCCGATATTTGGAAGTTTTAAGCTGAAATTAAGTAGGACTAAGGGGGTATTTTCCATTTACTATATATATGAACCCTAAGATATTTTATAAGAGTTCTTGATGAGTGTTGGATGAAATTAGAGAGGAGAGCAAGGACACAACAAGTTTCTCTTCAGGTTACTTCTTCTCATAATTTTTATCATCTTTTTCTAGTAAGCTCATGAATTTCCTCAATCTTTTGGGAATCATGACTGACTAAACAATATAGTTCTAGGGTTTTAGCATAAATATGAAGGTTGAATGTTGATTGTTGTTCATTTTTATTAAAGCTTTTCTTTATTGAGTAATTTATTTCTTCTTGCTTTGAATTGTTTGATTATTTAATTAAATAATTAAGCACTACCTATGACTCGTTAATTGAACTTGGAAAAGAAAATTGTGAGGGAAGTAAGAAGAAATAGGGCTTGTTTGTGAATATTATAAGGAAAGGGGAACAATTCGCTAATGAGGATAGGAATATACCCATTAGCCTTGCTTAGTTGATTACAGACGAAATCTTACATGCACTTCACTATTTTCCTGTGACCAAAGGAATATAGGCGTTGGGATAGTCAAGTAGTCTTAGAATTATTAGGAACAATGGTCAATTAAGTGATATCAACCTACAACTAGTATTTCAGGAAAGTGAATAAGTATAGCAATCTGATACTTCAACTAGATTGTCGAAATTGCCAAGATCCTGGATCTTTTATATCATCTGAGAACCAACCAATCATTTACACATTTTCTCATGTCTTTAATTTAGTAGTATAACCAATTATCCAAGAATAATTTCTTTATTTTTGAATAATTTGAATAAGAGTTTAAATTAGACAAACAATCTAACAAATCCCTATGGGTAGGATTTGGATTTCGCCGTCCTATATTACTTGACGACCATGTACACTTGTGTGTACGTTTGGACGCATTCAACTTTTTGCATTGTTGTCGGGGACTTGGAAAAGGTTGTTTTTCTAGTTTGAATTTTTATTTAGCTGTTCAGTTTTTATTTGTTTTCCTATTTTTGGTGGACCTCATGTCACAGGTTAGTGTATGTCAGATACTCAAAGTCAAGAACATCCCTTGATTTCATGTGATCCTGAAATCGAAAGAATGCTTCAAGAGTGGAGATAAATGGAAAAAACCTTGTAGAGAGTAGCGAATCAAGATTGGCTCGTGAGGTAGCACCAGAGAAGATTCCTGTGTTGAACTTTGCCAGGCCTAGCATGGAGAATGCATCAAAGGCTATTGTGAAGCCTGATATTACAGGAAATTTTAAGCTGAAAGAAGGTGCAGTATGGCTGGTGTAGAATACATGTTAGTATCAAGGTAAACCACATGAAGACCCTCATAAGCACTTGGTCACCTTCGTTGAGCTGAGAAAAAAAATTCACTTTCAAAATGTCTTAGACAAATATGTGAATTTGACGTTCTTTCCCTTTTTACTAATTGGGGAAGCAAAGGAGTGGCTACAGAATGAGCCTGAGGATCTATCACCTCTTGGAAGATTTTGTCTAATAAATTTCTCAACTGATTTCTCTCTTCAAGAAGAATAAAAGAGTTGAGAAGGAAGATTTCAAGGTTCATTCAGAAGGATGTAGAGTCTTTGGCTCAGGATTGGGAGAGATATAAAGGCTATCTGAGAGATTTTCCACATCATATGCAGCCTAAGGAAATTATTGGTCATAACTTTATTAAAGGACTGAGGCATTAGTCCAAGATGTTGTTAGATGCTACAGATCAAGGACAAATTTTGTCCAAGATCTATGATGATTGAGACATTATTAAATTTGATGTTTGCAGGTAGTCAAGAATATCAGGATTTGAGCAGAGCGTTCACCAATTAGAAGGGACCAGAGATGTTAGAGGTCAATGATGTCACATCCATCTGATTAGAAATTGGTGTAATACCCCAAGAGTCCCTAAGATCAGACCTCGGACTTGGATTGGGAACCGGCAGGAAACCTTCAATTTTTGCCTCAAAACATCTCGCCAAATGAGTCGTTGTCAGAACCAATGACCCTAAAGTTTGTCGTTGTCCACTCTTGAAATTTTCTTCCTCCAAACTTAACGAGTCATAGAATGACCCATTAAAGGAAGTAACGATTCATTAAGTCCCCTGTCCTAAGGGAGATTAGAATGTTGTTAAAATTAATTCCTTGATAATGGATGGAAACAATGAACCGTTAGATCAATGGATAGATCATTATACAAGCCATTGGTAGAAGATCAGAGTAGTGAAATTTTATGTCTAGAGGCAATGATTGACCACAACGAGTCGTGGTGACAACCAACAACCTGTTGTATGACTCATTGGGACTGGACTGCCAGTTTTTAGAACAAATTCCTAGGGGTATTTTTGTAACTCCCTGCTCTTAACTCCTAAACTATGTCATTGGGGTAATTATTAGGGGGATTTAGAGGAAAAAGATGATTCTTCTCCCTCAATTCTCACTCAGGCTCTCAAGAACATTATGTAGAACTTAGGCAGACCTCTCAAGCCAAGAACTAGGGCTTTTGCTTCTTCTCCAAATTTCAAGACTTCTTCTCAAGGAATATTCTATAGGTATGTGAGGATCCAACAAAGGTATCCCTTCACCCTTGTGTCCCAAACTATATTTTTTTTTCAAAAATCTTAATCATCTCCATCCTTGTAGAAGATTATAAGTTAGGGTTTTTCAGTTAGCTCATGAATCCCTAAATTTTGTTAGTGCTTCAAGATTTCCATGACTATTATTATATGAAATTCATATCTTAGTTTCATTCATACCATATGCTTTCCTAGCCCTGATTTTAGCATGGTTTTGGAATAAAACTCACACGATTTAGAATCCGATAAGAGATGTTGTACTACCATGATTCTATCACTTGAGCATGAATTCTAGCATAAATACTGTAAATAAAAGTCAATATTTTAAGATTATGGGTATACTCAATATTTTCAAAAATATCACTTATTAGTTACCAGTATTACCAGATTTTCAGTATTATTCAATTTATCAGGTCTTTTAGACTCTCAAAACACTTCCAGATAAGTAGTTCTGACTTAGTCTTAGGACATCAGTTTTGAGCTATCAGTACAGATAGATATAGTTAGGTCTTCAATTGGGAGTAGTACTTAGCATAGAGTGGGATGGGGTTCAGCACACCTAGGACGTTCCAAGAACTACGTGCCACCGTAGGTCTTTAGCCCAAATGTGCATCAGTTCGGTGATCACATAACCATACTTTTATACCCTGACAAGGCATATTAGATCCTATCGATGGGGCGTATATATCAAACTCCATGTTTACCTCATATGGTTATATATCGATTAACAGGCACTCCCACAATACAATTACAGTCTTCAGTTTAGTCTCAGTTCTCAAATTTTTAGGATATGTATATGTCCCTAAAACAAAATTTACTAGCCTCGCTAGCATTTTCATATTCTCAATCTACTTACAGTCTTTATGATTTCAGATAAGATCATTGCATATCATTTCAGTGCTCTTAACAGATTCTACTAGCATGTTTATATTTTCAGTTGCACATCTCACATACTCAAATCATTCAAAATACTGACTGCATACCTTCTATGCTATATCTTTTTATGATTAGGCTTAGGTACCCAGCCTCAGCATCGCAGCTAGATTTTCACTGATGACATCCAACAGCTATTACTGGTGAGTCCTCATCTTTTGTGGAATGGAGTACTTTCATCTTTTGGTTGAAATGTCATTTTCTATTTTCATATGTTAGAGTTAGCTGGGGACTTGTCCCAGAAGCTCATTAGTAGTAGAGGCTTTCAGACAAAGTGTTAGTAATCAGCTTGTTCAGTACTAACTAGTCTTGTTCAGCTATTGGTTGTTTTAGTATTTATACTTGAATGTTTCATAATGACTCTGTTTCCGCTCAATTTTTATTTCTAAATTATATATTATAGTATTATTCTATGTCA
This sequence comes from Datura stramonium, assembly GCA_018107945.1. Taxonomy (NCBI): domain Eukaryota; kingdom Viridiplantae; phylum Streptophyta; class Magnoliopsida; order Solanales; family Solanaceae; genus Datura; species Datura stramonium. Next base: position 66,333 of record JACEIK010005984.1, read on the forward strand.
TGGGTTCAATTCGGGTCACTTGTAGCTCTAGGAATCATGTTGCATCCAAGGTGTAGACTTAGGTCGTGACAATTGGTTAGCTTGTGCGCATGATACATAAGTTGGTAGCTACACCACAGGTTCAACAAGTTAAGCTGGTTCAAACAGCTTGTGAGCTCTGTGAAGAGGGTCATACTTATTTGAGTTGTCCAATGAATCCAGAATCGGTTTACTATGTGGGGAAACATACTAGAGGTTATGGTGAATAGTGACACCAATTTGGCAATAATGTCAATCAGAATGCAAAGATCCAAGCGCAGGGTGGAAATTAGAATGGTTACAGACCTCAGACAAACTTTCAGCAGCCTCCACCTCAGCAAGCGGGAAGTTCTCTAGAGGAGATGATAGTATAACAACAACAGACTACAGTACAGTGGCAACAAGCTGCATCTTAACATCAGGCCATTGTAAATAAGATGCAGAAGTCCATACATGAGATTGAGAGGCAGATGGGACAAATGGCTTCTTTCCGACATACTAGGCCTGCAGGTGCCTTACCGAACAACACAGAGAAGAATCCTAAGAAGGTGATGGCCATTTCATTGAGAAATGGAAAGGAGTTATCTATATCTCCACCTTCACATGAAGAAGATGAAGTTGTTTCAGAAGCAGAGCCAAAGTGCAGAAGGAAAATTGTGTGGAAGGAAAGTACGCCTCCCCCACCATTCCCATAGAGGCTCATTCCAGCACCTACCATAGAGTCCGCACAGAAAATAAAGTTCAGGGAAATGTTGTTGGGCGGTCTGAAAATGTTGTTGAGAGACCTCCATCATCGTTTCCACAAAGGTTGCAAAAATGCAATGATAAGAAAAGCAAGGACGAGGCTGGGTTCAAGAAGTTCCTCGATATTTTCAAGGATCTAGACATAAACATTCCTCTAATTGATGCTCTAAAAGAGATTCCAAAATATGTAAAATATATGAGGGATGTGGTTACTTGCAAGCAGAGATTGACCGAGTTTGAGATAGTTGCAATTACTGAAGAGTGCAGTTCAAGGGTGTTGAGCAAGATTCCCCAGAAGCTAAAAGACCTAAGGAGTTTCACCCTCCCTATACAAACTGGTGAAAGTGAATTAGGGCTAGCTCTTTGTTATTTTGGGGAAACTATCAATTTGATTCCCTTATCTATGTTCAATACACTCGGGTTGGGTGAATCGAGGCCCACTACCATCACTTTGCAGTTAACCGACAGATCATAAATCACTCTAGACGACATTACTCTAGACAGCATCATTGAGGATGTGCTCATTCGAGTTGGTAATTTTTTAATTCCTACTGACTTCATAATTCTAGATTTTAAAGCAAATAAAAAGGTGCCAGTCATATTGGGGCGACCATTCTTAGTTACTAGAGGGGCCATCATAGATGTAAGAGAGGGAGAGCTCAAGATGATAGTACATGATGAGGAAGCCACTTTTAATGTGTAAAAATCTATCTCCACAACTTTACACTATAAATACTTATGAATGATCATAAAGGTGGTCCATGATTAGTGTGTGGTGGAGAAAGAAAAAGTTGAGAAATCCTGTGGTGATGCGATAATTGAAAGCAAGGTCAAGTTGCTCACATTCACTATGGGGGTAAAGCATGAGCGGAATGATAGTGAGGTTGAGCAAAAGAAAATAAAAAAAGAATTTGAGAAACCTCAAAAAAAGAGGAGGAAAATCTTGAGGGTGTCTTGATCTGAGACTTGCATCTTGTCATGACGTTAAATCGGGTGCTTGTTGGCAGACAACCAAATTTGTAATAGTGTATTTTTTATTATTATTTTGTATAGTGTCACATTTGTTTGTTTTTGTTGTGCAAAAAAGGGGAAGTCTAAGTACCCGAAGTTAAATCTAAGAAGCACGTCTTGAGCTTAACAATTGGGTCTTGCGACCCATGAATCAAAGAGACATGCTTCTAGCTAGGACCTAGAGGACCTCAAGGAGTATTTCTCACCCATGTCTTATTTTATTTTATAGATGCTCTGAGGATGGAGCATGACTTTTAGTGTGGGTGAGGGTATATCTTTGAAATTTTGAGGTTAAGGGTTAGTATGCAATGAGTCCTTATCTAAACATTTTTGAAAAATGGCATCCTCATCCACCCTTCGATTTTTCTTATGGCCTCGATTCTTTTTCAAAGGGGATACCTTTGAACTGGTATTTTTTCATTTTCAAGAATAATATTTTTAAGGAGAAGAAAAGGCTCGTCCCGATGATGGATGGTTGATGACCGTCTTTAGGGAAGTTAGCCATTAGGAACCCATTTTAACGTTAGGTGCTCACGTTATTTGTTAATTTGACCAAAAATGAAAGTATTGATTTTGAAAGTTGAAAACTTTCTATGAAAAGAATATGAATGACCTCTTTTGAGGCACATAGGCTAATTTTCTAGACTCTTATGTGATTTAATTAATTTGATATGGAATGTTTTCTATAGTTTGCCTAATTGAGGATCTACATGAATTTGTCCTGAGTTGAACATGTGTCATATGTGTGTGAGATAATTTGCATGTATTCCATATTTTCATATGGATATGTAGAACTTTCCCAGTGTGTGTGCTAAATGGAATGAAGGGTGTTAAATTTAGGAGATGATATAGGCATTTCTTTTATTAGCCTACTTTTATCCTATAAATTGCCTACCCATTCATGATATCCTTAGTTAGTCATATTGAACCTTTAGCTTATTCTTTTGGTAGCCATGTTAAAAGATAAATTCCTTTTTGTTCTATTGACCTTTCTTTGATCCGAATGACTCCTAAGACACTTTAAAATTGAAAAAAAAGAAATTTTGTATGAAAGGAGCACAAATGAAGAAAAACAGGGGGGGAGCTAAAGTGTGGAAGTGAAAAGAAAAGATAAAAGGCGAAAAATATAAACCAAGGAAGAGATGTTAGTAGGGAGATGAAAAAAGGAAATGAATAAGTTGAAAAGAATAAATATCATCAAAAACTCTCTACTAGTCAGTCAAGATGCAAAATTTTCATTCAAGTGAAGGAATAAGGAGTAAAGTATGAAGATCAAAGAGTGTGCTAAAATTGAAAAAGTTATAAAGTATTAAAGTGTTTAGGGAGGTTAGTCACTGTTCTGGCCAAATAATTTCTACTCGTCCCTTAGCCTAAATTATATCCATTTAGGTCCTACTTGATTCTAGCTTTGACATTCTTATATTAGTGGAGTATTTGCACTAAGGGCAAGCCGATAGTTCATCATATATTGCATGAGAAGTTCTTTGGGAGAGTGAGCGTGAATTTCTTTATTTATATGCTCATACATGTAATTTTTTCATATTCTTGTGCGGAAATGTGGGTGACTCTCTTGTTTGTGAAGTCACATGGTTGAAAAAGGATAGGTGCAATACTTGATCTCTTGATTAGGTGAAATATGTTTATTAGCCAATATTCACAGAGCTGGAGTCAGTTCTTGAGGCCAGATCATCTTAAAGGGTTGTTCTTCTTCTTATTGGGAAAGTTGAGGCATATTGTGTTGGAAACTTGCAATGTCTATATGGTCATATTAGTCGTAACCTGAGCAGAACTGTGTCAGTTAGTGTAAGTCCATATAGGGATAAGGTATAAAGCTTAAGTTGCTTTCTCGAGGACAAGCAAGGGTCTAAGTGTGGGGTGGTGATGAGAGGCCAAAAGTACAAAATTTTAGCCTCTATTTTCTCACATTTTAGTACTTTTGCCATCTCTTTGAGTATCATTTCTATGAATTTTGCTTGTATTCCTATGTTGTGACTTTGTAGGTGCTTAATAGGTGAATATGGTGGAAATCAATCTGAAAAGAGATATAAAGGAAGGTTTGGACCTTTGGAGCAACTTTGGAGGTGTTTCTGGACAAAACCAAGTTGGTGCATTGGTTGGCGTGGTACAACAGAGCCCAAACATTAGAAAAATACAAGTCCAAAAGTTGGTTCATTGGCTGGCATGGCGTGCCAGGCCATGAACTTCAGAAGAAAAAGTCTAACACTCTGGTGATATAGCTGGCATGGCGCGCCAAGTGCAGATGTAGCAAAAAAATTTCTATTACCTTGGCGCGTTGGGTGGTGTAGCGTTCCAAAACCTAAACTTTAGAAAAATCAAAACTCAAGAGGCTGGTGTAATAGCTGGTGTGGCACACTAGAGTCATTTCAAAATCTGATTTTTGAAGTTTTAAGCCAAAATTAAGTAGAGCTAAGGGGGTCTTTTCCATTTATTATATTTATGAACCTTAATACATTTTAGAAGAATTCTTGATGAGTGTTGGACGAAATTAGAGAGGAGAACAAGGACATGATGAATTTCTCTTCAGGTTACTTCTTCTCCGAACTTTTTACCATCTTTCTATTGTAAACTCATGAATTCCCTCAATCTTTTGGGAAGAGTGGATAGATAATATAGTTTTATGGTTTTGGAATAAACATGAAGGTCGAATATTGATTGTTGTTCATATTTATTAAAGCTTTCCGTTATTGAGTAATTTATTCTTCTTGCTCTAAATTGTTTGATTATTTGATGAAATAATTAAGCACTATCTATGACTCATTAGTCGAACTTGAAAAAAGGAATTGCCAAGGAAATAAGAAGAAATAGGGATTGTTTGTGAACCTTATAGGAAAATGGTAACAATTCGCTAATGAGAATAGGAATATACCCATTAGCCTTTCTTAGTTGATATAGATGAAATCTTATATGCGATTTAACTATTTTTCTGTGACCATAGGAATATAGGCGTAGGGATAGTCATATAGTCTTAGAGTTATTAGGAATGATGCTTAATTATGTTTTATCAACCTGCAACTAGTAACTCAGGAAAGCGAATAAGTATAGCAATTTGATACTTCAACTGGATTGTCGAAATTGCCAAGATCCTGGATCTTTCATATCATCTGAACTAATCAATCATTTACACATTTTATTAAGTCTTTAATTTATTTAGTTAGTAGTATCAATTCTCCAAGAATTTTTTCTTTATTTTTGAACAATTTAAATAAGAGTTTAAATTGGACAAACAATCCAATAATATGAATAAGAGTTTAATTTGAAGCATTTGGACGCATTCAATTGTTACACCCCGTAAATTCTTGACATGTAGATGGCCTATTCGCATGTTGGTTAAGAGTTTTAGAATTCCATACATGCTAGAAAAAGGCCTGGGGAAAGAT
>JACEIK010005985.1:14141-27685 GCA_018107945.1 Datura stramonium
CCACAAGGTTTTACACTCAAACACTTTTATTAGAGCATATTAAAGCTCAATAGTCTTAAAATGAGAAATTATGCATGATTTGAGATAAGGTGTTGCAAGGAAAACCTAGACAAATAATTTTTTTATGATGAGGGAGTTTTAAGGACCAAAGGCAATTTTTTTGTTTCGTGGGAAGGTGAATTGACTAAGTTGATTACAGATGGAGCTCATAGTTTGAGATATTTTATCCACCCATAGACAGTAAAGATTTATCATGACTTGAAATTGTACTAGTGATGGTATGAAATAAAGAGGGACATAGTGGAGCATATGTATCAGTGTTTGAATTACCAGTTGGTGAAATATAAGTACCAAAGACCGAGTGGTATGACTCAGAGGATCCCTATACTTTAGCGGAAGTGGGAAAAAATTACTATGGACTTTATGGTAGGATTGCCATAGATCTTGGGAAGGGTTGTGCCATTTGGGTCATAGTGGACAAATTGACTACATCAACACATTTCGTACCCATTCATACCTTATAATTCAAAGAAAATAATGAAGACCTACATCGGGGAGATAGTTTGTTTGAACAAAGTACCTAGTTCTATCATCTCAAATCATGGCAATCAATTACATCCCATTTTTTGAGATCTCTATAGATTGAGTTGGGTACTCAGGTAGAGCTTAATATAACATTTCATCCATAGAAAAATGGTCAGTCCTAGTAGACAATTTAGGTTATTGAGTATATATGTTGCAAGCCTATGTGATTGATTTTGGAGTCATTAGGACTTGTTATTTACCTTGGTGTAGTTTTCCTACTAAAAATAGTTACCATTCTAGCATTTGTGTGGCCTTATCAAGTCTTTGTATGGTAGGAGATACTACTCTTGAGTTAATTGGTCTGATGCTTCTAAGGTTAGGCCTTAGGATATAAAATTATAGAGAGATTCTTTGGAAAAGGGAAAGTTGATAGAGGAGTTGTTTAACACAGCTCAGAGTAGACAAAAGAGTAATGCAGATCTAAAGGATCGTGATCTAGAGTTCATGTGTCACGACCCAAACAAAGGCCTGAATCGAGAAACGTGACAAGGAACCTTGAGAGGCCCCAAGTCGACCCATGGAATAATCATAGAATAATACTATCAGGACAACAGCTAGTAGAAAACATAACTAAGAGAAAGCTAACTGGAAGAGTCTAATTACAATCCACAAGAACAAATATAATAAAAACTCTGATACAAAAGCTGAATCCGATATACAAGTCTAAAAGCCTCTACTAAACTGATGAGTTGTTGGGACAAGCCCCCAGCTAACTCCTAAAGTTTGAAAACTGAAACATAAATAAAATAGAAAACATAGATCACATCCTCGAGAGATGAGGACTCACCATAATAAGCTGAGATAGGAATGGAGTGTATCTAACCGTGTGGATGAGTTTGGAAGCCTGAATCTATATCATGAAATGATATAGAACATAAAGTATGCGGTCAGTACTTAAAATATACTGATTATACGGGAAGCGTAAATAAACTAAAACATGCAAGTATACAGGAAGAAAGTAAATTGAGCACATCACTGAACATATAACTGAGCTGAAATACAGTGACCCTGTCTGAGTTTTATTTGAAAACATTTACTAAAGAATAATCAAACTGATGCATAATGGTCATGTACTGCACATATATTGAGAATTGAAGTTGTGATTGATATCATACACTGTATTGACTATCTACTGATAACTGAGACTAATTCTTCTAAGTCTGATTTAAACTGATGTTCGAAATATACAGAACTAAGCTGAACTGACATCGTGGACTGAGCTAAGGGAGACATTCTATGCTATGGATTTTCCCTGACTGACTAGGGGAGACGTTCTCTGCTATTGAGCCCCCTAACTGAATTAAGGGAAACATTTTCTATTATTGAGAATCCCTGACTGAGCTAAGGAAAACATTCTCTTTTATTGAGAATCATTGACTGAGCTAAGGGAAACATTCTCTGCTATTGAGAATCCCTGACTGGACTGGGGGAAACATCTTCAGCTGTTGAGACTCCCGATAAAACTTTTACATGAACGTATCAATTTGACATTCACTCATATAGTCGAAGCTACTTCAGCTAATCAGCGATCAGAGTGTTCCACTAATTACATCATACTGAATTCATTTAAAATCTGATCAGGGCTACTTTGTACTATCAACAAGCCCAAAGGTCTGAAAAATCATAATCATGTTTGGTTCTCGAAGTTCATAACATTTCAATCACGAATTCATAGCATATAGCATATATTATAGATTCATGAAGATTCTATAGGTTCAAGTCATACTTTAACATATACCTGAAATTATAGTGAAAACATGTGCATACTTCACATTCATCAAAGCCCATAAGTTCTATTCATGCTTCAACTCATATACTGATACAATTACTCTAGACTTACAAAAACCAATATGATCGACTCATGCCTTGAACATATACAATGAGATCATGGTAAAAGCATATGAATATTTCATGAACCCCATTTCAAAATTTTCACTAAATCACGATGAAAATTCTATAATCATGCTAGTTCCATATCATGAACATAATTTGACAACTTGAAAGTATTTCATAAGCATACATGGCTATTAATCATGATGAGCCTTAGAATTCATAGAAGGCACATGAGAATTCATTCATAAATCGAACCCTAGAACATGCTTTTCTAGAAATCAAGGAATTTAGGTTTTAGTATAAAAGTTGGGACGCGTGGATGGAAGGAGATCCTTGTTGAAGTCCCACATACCTGGCTTGAAGAAACCCCCACAAGAACTTGAATCTTGAAGCCCTTGAAGAAACCCTAGGTGATCCTTGAACTTGAGAGAAGAAGAATAAACCTCACAGATGATTTTTGAGAGGATGAGGGTCTTAGTCTAGTGAAAACCCTTAAATACGTCCCATCTGGTACTCAAAATGGCGTAGTTTAGGTATTAAAAGCATAGGATTTTGTGATAATATCCTTGGAAACTCGCAGGAAAAATTCATGCTGTCAATCCCCATGAGGGACTGGACGAGTTGTGAGGTCCTGGACGACTCGTTAAGTCCCAATCGTGACCTTCACTAAAATTTCCTGAACTTCCCTCAAACAAACAACAACTGACTTCATGAGTCATGATATTACTCCACGGCTCGTGACTTCTTCTGATACTACTGAAGCCAAAAATCCTGCTCTTCACCCCATGATTGACAAGACCATTCGTTACTTGATACGATGACTCATCCCTTCCTCTCGTTATCATCACTTCCTCAGGACCCCTTTTGAATTCCCGCATTCTTCTGATGACCGTCGTAATAAGTCGTTGCCTACATAATGACTCGTTGGTCCATCCGTGTCACTAAGACACACTTGCACCTCTTGACTACTTTCCACGAGTCTAGCCACGACTCATTAGGTAATCTAACGAGTAGTACCATGACTTGTTCTGAGGAGAAATTTTCCTCTTCCCTGCTGATTTCTTATTTTAAGTTTGGGGTATGATCTTAGAAACTTTCAGGGTGTTACAATATCTCCCCCTTGGAAAATTCGTCCTTGAATGTAGGCTAAAAACACTAAAATTTGGGGAAGGAACTGATATCCCAAACTGAGCGTTTACCACTGAAACTGATGGAGTGTCGGACTCTAGGCTGATATTATATTTCTGAACTGAATATCTAAATTGTACAGGCATGCTAAGGCATGAGAGGGACTGAAAGTCATGAAACTGACATGGAATTAGATAGAACACGTAGAAGGATTCTTTTCCTCTAACTGGAATTGAGCTGATACAGATTGAGCCATCATTTTCAAATCTCTTCCTGATACTGAACTAGAATTCATGATACTTGTTCTAGCTGAAAGTAAGGGACTCATGAGCAGGAATCATTCATGACATCTAAAACTGAGCACATACATGAGGTACCCTTATCTACTAAGCTACTAAAGCAACTTTAAAAGGCTGAGTTTGAGCTTAACATACTGTAAGACATGAGTTAACACACACAATTGGTTTATAACATGAAGATGAGCTTTAAGGATTCAAAGGGTAAGACTAGCATCGTTGTTTGAAGTGGTTATCTAGAAATTCTGGATGTCTGAACATAAGAATGGATAGAGCATAGCTTCAATTGAGACAGGAATTATCTGAACCTGAAGGGATTTATATGTTGCAACTGTTAGGGCTGGAACTGTCGTTCTAACATACTCAAAATTTGACTTGTCTCATAGACTTACCATCTCCCCCTTATCTTTAAGCAATCATTCGCTCCTGAATATTTCTTAAGGTTGGGGCTACACCACTAACTCATGACTTCTCCAACCCCCAACCTTCACTGCAAACCTCATACCCACAACTATTCACACTATACATCGACAATCTCTTTTCAATAAACATCACAAAAGCTTCTTATTCAATACTATGGTTTTGGGGCTAGAAAACTTCAAAGAGTAACACGAGAAATTCGTGACATACCTATGACTACTTCTGGTGACTTTCCCTTATCCTGGTGTGCTGCCAAGGTGTAGGAGCGGTTTTGATGTTGTTTGTCACCTACACTAGAGGATGCACCCTGTTGAAATGGGTGATAACAGTCAAAACATACCCCCTACCAAAGTATGAAGTAGATATTGTCAATAAAGAACCCAACTAGAGGTTAGGGTTGATCCCACAGGGAATATGGAAGAGCTAGATTACTGCTGGTGAGTTAACTTTGTTAGGTAGTTACTCCAATGTGGGTGGTCTAAAGAGAATAATAACTAAAAATGATGATTAGAATTGTGTTGTAAAATTATGAATTAAGACTAACTAGGGTTTGTGTTCCCATGGTTTCATAACTGCTTTGTGTATACACAACTGATCAATTTCAATTCTTTAATTGTAGGATTGATAACTAGGATTCATCCAAATGTCTGGTTCGTCCCTATTATATGACTATACTTAATCACCTGGTCAGGCCTCATGAGTGATTGCAAACTAACTGTTATCAATTTTTCCTAAATATAACTATCCTGTGACCACAACTCAAGTTAATACAATGATCATCAAGACCAAGGCTTTGCTGTAATTCTCTTTTCCTAATCTCTATCTCTCTAGGCTCAAGAAAGTAAAGAATTCAGGCAAGTCCTTACATTGTACACCATTAAGAAACGTTAAAGTATGAAGAGAATACAATACAAGTGTTTTGCATTGATTTTGAATCACTTTGGTACAACTCTAGCTCGTTAATCCACCGCGGTTCCCACAACCCTAGCTATGGAGGTTTTAGCCTCTCATAGTTGCAAAGTTGTGATTCATATTCATGATTAAATACATAAAATCAATACTTACAATCATATATGAGAGAAAAACTTCATTGACTAAATCTTGAAATTATCAAGAACAATTCACAACATCAAGAATAAAATCAATAAAAGGTCGATCACAAGTTAATCAACTCAATTCTGTGTTCTCTCGTGATTGTCTAACAAAAACTAACAATGTCTAACAAAATTTGATCTTCTCTAATGAAAATAAAACATAAAACATATTTATAAAGACATAAGAATCTTTTTCCTAAGCTAACAGGGTAAACTTCCATATCTGCTACCACTCGAGCCACGACTAATCCTATGACCTGTCACAGGCTTGTATGGATCGTACCTGTTGTCTATAGGTCTTTAGCTTGGTAAAATCCAGCTAAGTGTTGAGCCTTGGTATGACTCGTACCAACTTCCTTCGAGTCGTACCTTACTTCCGTGGTTTGAAGCGGAGACTTTGAATTTCTTTGAAGTTTGTCACGAGTGTGTTGGTATGACTCGTACCTTGCCTTCATGACTCGTACTTAGCTATCCGTACCTAGAGTCAGCCTCTGTGCAATTTCTTTGAACATTTCCATGTCTTGAAGTTATGGCTCGTACCATGATCATACGGCTTGTACTATGAGTCATAGGTTGCATCTTTCTCAGCTCATCATTCTCAATATTTTCATGAGTCTTAGTACGATTTGTACTTGGCTCATTTTCTGCTCTTTTAAGCTCCTTTTGCACAATCTTTCTCCAACACCTAAGTTTGCCTAAAAACACAAGAAAAGTACCTCATATCCATATAAACATACCTAAGTCCATTCTTTCTTTAGTTTGAGCGTTGAAAGTGCTGTAAATTCACTACACATCAATGGGAGGTGAAGAGGAGCTATTGAAGAGGTGGTTGGGGCCCTACTCTCGCCCCACTTAGCAGTTGCGCAATCTTGGTGCTTATGACCCAACTTGCCACACAAAAAACAAGCGTCTGAGCCAGCCATTGTAATACCACAAAAGCCTTAAGATCGGACCCAAGTGTTGAAATGGAGAAAATAAAAAAAATCTACGCGAGATCTTAGAATGAGTCGTCAAATCACCCATCGTTTACCTAACGAGTCGTTAAGTGACTCGTGGTCTTGCTAACGATTAGGATATCACCCGTCATTTGTAAAGATCAGAATATCTCCTAACGAGTCATCAAATGACTCGTCATTTTCTTAATGAGCCGTTAGGGACTCGTCGCTTTGCTAACGAGTCAACAAATCACATGTCATTTGTAAAGATCATAATATCCCTCAACAAGTAAGCAAAAGGGTCGTCATTTTTCTAACGAGTCATTAAATGACTCGTGGTTCGAGCAGCAGTGGGAAATTCTAGTGTACATCACGGACTAAGTAAACGACTTGTCATTTACCTGACGAGTCATTAAGTGACCCGTGGTTTAAGAAGCAATGGGAAATTTTAGTGTACCTCACGGGATAATCAAATGACTCATAATTTTCCTAACAAGTTGGCAAACGACTCGTTATTTGCCTAATGAGTCGTCAAACACTCATCGTTTCTGGCAGTATGAAATTTTCTGTCAAACCATTAAGGGCATTTTCATAATTTCTAGGCTCCTAAGTCCTAAACTACGTCGTTTTAAGCCCAGATAGGCGTGTTTTAAGAGGGTTTAACTCATTCTTACCCTATTCCACTCCATGCATGCAATCCTAGAAGTTTCTAAGGGTGATCAAGCCTACAAGTTCATTAATTCTTCTTCGATTTCTTTTGGGCATTCAAGAGGGTTGTGAAATCAGAAGTACCCAGGTCTGTAGGATTATGAATGAGTTTATTCTTCCACACCCATTCCCAATCCCTCCTTAATTTCATGAAATCTCTAAGTTGATGAATCTATGAGGTTTTAACCCAAGTTGTGAATTCTCTAAGTATCTATCATAGGTATATTCATACATGTTTCTAATGTTGAATTATGATTCATGAACATATTTTGCAATATTTTCAATTACAAATTAGTTTTTCATGTTTTACAAATTATGATGCCCATCCATGGAAGTTCATGAAAAGTTGAGAATTATGATATATGAATCCAAGCATGATGAGATGTATATGATGAAAAATTGATTTCGAATTACCCATATCCATGTTCATGGTTTCGAATAAATCAAGTATATTTCAAGCATATTTAAGTATTGGGCAAAGCCATATGATTAAGTATGTTTCATGATTTCATGTTATTAGCTTACCACATGGATTTTGAGATCTAGACTCCCACTATTTTTAGCTTGTGGTATGGTTTGAGCCCAAAACTCTTCATGTTATATTTTTAGGTTATATATATAATATGAATGTTTCAGCTTCATTGAAAAATGAAGCAGAGCATATGCATGTTCTTGGGAGTAGTGTCTAGCACCGAGTAGGTTAAGGGTAAGTCAACCTTGTGCCTCAGAACTACATGCCAACGTAGGTATTTTCATATTCTTTGGGACCTCCCTTGTGAGCTTCCCCTGCCCCCAAGGAGCCTTGAGCTTGATATTGATATCATGATAGTGTCCTTAGCCTTGGCAAGGCTTTGAACGACTCTGCCCACTTGAGTATAATAGTGGGGACCACGTAAGCTTTATCGTGGTATATCAGTTATAAGACGAGTCCTCCAATTGTTCCTCATGATTTATGCATGGTCATAATTATATTACTTTGGCTCAAGCTATGTTTCGTAATGTTTTATCTTATGACTATGATTACGATTGATTTATGAATGGTTTGAAAACCTTGAGCCCTTATGTATACGTTATGATATTTTCTTTATGATCATGTTGCCATTCTCTTATGAACTCTTATGTATTTTTAATTGTTCTTTTTTACTTACCTTGAATACTCAGTACATTCCAAATATCGACCGCATACTCTATGCTATATTGTTTCATGATACAGTCTCGGACATTCAGGTTCATCCCCGTCATTAGCCTGATCCTCGAAGCTTGCATCCCTCAGTCAGTGTTGGTGAGTCCTCATCCTTCAAGGACCATTTTATCTGATTATGTTTAATATTTTCAGTTTTCATTCTTTAATGAGTTAGTTGGAGTCTTGTCCCATCAACTCGTCAGTGTGTAGAGGCTTTTTAGACTTAGTATGTATTCAGCTTTAGAATTGTGTTAGGAATTCAGATTCTTGAATATTATCATATTTTCAGACTTCCGCTATTATGTATGTTAGACTTCATCTTATTTATGTTGAATTTTAGATATTATTTTCATGCCATGGGTCGACTTGGAGCCTCTTGGTGTTTTTTTTCCCGTGTCTCGATCCGAGCCTATTTTCGGGTCGTGACAGCCTTACATTCTCCCAAATGGTGCTTCCCATAGATCTTACAAGCTGGATAGGCAATCTCCCTTACTCTAGGTCTATGTGGAACACTGACTATCGAAGGTGCTGGGGCTGATGATCTTTGCTGGGAGCATGAGTGGTGTCCACCACTCGACCTCTAATGGGAAAACTCTAAATCTCCTGTCCTAGCCCTTTTGGCCTCTCTTTCTTTTTCCTTCACCTGTTTCACTTCTATTTGTTGGGAGTATATCACCAAACATGGAAAGTATATGTCCTTGTGCAACATGGTGGTCCTGCACTCTTTGATCAAGGAGTCTAACACTCCATTCACGAACCTACTCATACGAGCCCTCTGGTCGCTACCATCTTCGATACATACTTGGACAATCGGGTAAACTCCAACGCATACTTCTGGACAGTCATGTTTTTTTCCTCAAGTTGATGAATACCGTCGCCTTTGCCTCCCTCAACTCTCTAGGAAAACCTAGTCCAGGAACACATTCATAAACTCATGCGAACTTACGGGGCCTGCTCCAACTCTCCGACTATCTTTCCACTGACAAAACCATATGTGAGTGACTACTTTCAGATGGTAGGAGCTAAGTATGCGCTCTTTGTTCCCGTCACCCTCATAATTAAGGTGATCTTTTAGATCTCCTCTAAAAACAAATACGGGTCCTTATCCACCTTTGATCCCAAAAATTCGGGTGGGTTCATCCTAAGGAAGTCTCTTACCCTAGCCGCGGCTATGTTCCCGTCCTGGAAAACATGAGCCATCACCTGTTGATTAATCTACGCAGTCATGGCCTACGCCAAAATGTGAAAGGCTGCCCTGAACTCGGCATGAGTAATATGTTCGTCCATCGGGTTCGCTGGGCTGGAGGGTCTTGCTGGAACCCATTACCATTTCTTCTTCTTCCATTCGCTCTTCTAGAAGGCATTATTTGCCAGCACGTAAACCACGAGTCAGGAGAGGAACTGTTAGAGTTTCATACTCTACACAATAAGAATCATGAAGAAAAGGGAACATTCCTAAAACGTCTCGTAGCCCCTTTTTCATAAGTGTGGCGCGCTTCACACCGATGAAAAATACTCTACGTAACGTAGCTTTTAGACACCCTAGGATACTCTAAACCTTTGCTCTGATATCAATTTTATCAGGATCCACACATAGACCCAGATCGAGACACGGGACAAGAAACTTCGAGAGGCCCCAAGTCGACCATGGCACAATCATAGCATAACACTATTAGGACAATAACTAGCAGAAAACATAACTAAGCGGAAACTAACTGAAAGAGTCTAATTAAAATCCATTAGAACAAATCTAATAAAAACTTTAATACAAAAGTTGAATTTGATATACAAGTATGAAAGCCTCTACAAAACTGAGGAGTTTCTTGGACAAGTCCTCAACTAACACCTAAATTCTAAAAAATGAAACACAAATAAAATAAAAAACATAGATCGCGTCCTCGAGAGATAAGGAATCACCACAAGCAGCTGAGATAGGATTGGAGCATATCTAACCACGTGGCTGAGTCTAGAAGCCTGAATTTATATCATGAAATGATATAGCACATAAAGTATGCGATCAGTACTTGAATTGTATTGAGTATGCGGGAAGCATAAACAAACTAAAACATGAAAGTATACAGGAAGGAAGTAAACTGAGCACATCGCTGAACATATAACTAAGCTGAAATACAATCTTGAATTGCTGACTTCCCATCACTTAGAAAGCAACATAANNNAATCATAATCGAACTGAGGCATAATGGTCATGTACTGCACATATACTGAGAACTGAAGTTCTAACTGATATCATACACTATAAAGACTATCTGCTGATAACTAAGACTGAATTCCACTATGTCTAATTTAAATTGAAGTCTGAAAGTATACAGAACTGAGCTAAACTAACATCATCTACTGAGCTAAGCGAGACATTCTCTACTATGGAGTGTCCCGGACTAACTAGGGGAGAAGTTATCTGCTATTGAGACCCACAAACTGAACTAAGAGAAACATTCTCAACAATTGAAAATCCCTGACTGAGCTAAGGTGAACATTCTCTACTATTGAGTATCCCTGACTGAGCTAAGGGAAATATTCTATGATATTGAGAATCTCTGACTGAGCTAAGGGAGACATTCTCTGTTATTGAGAATCCCTGACTGGACTAGGAGAAACATTCTCCACTGTTGAGAGTCCCGATAAAACTTTTACATGAAGGTACCAATCTGACATTCATTCATATAGTCAAAGCTACTTCAGCTAATCACAGATCCGAGTGTTCCACTAATTACATCATACTAAAATCATTTAAAATATAATCGGGGCTACTTTATACTATCAACAAGCCCGAAGGCCTCAAAGATCATAATCATTCTTGGTTCTCAAAGTTCACAACATTTCAATCCCAAATTCATAGCATATTACATATATTCTAGATTCATCAAGGCTCTATAGGTTCAACTCATACTTTAACATATACCCGAAATTATAGTGAAAACATGTGCATACTTCACATTCATCAGAGCCCATGATTTCTATTCATGCTTCAACACATATACTGATACAATTACTCTAGACTTACGAAAACCAACATGATCGACTCATGCCTTGAACATATACAATGAGATCATGGTAAAAGCATATGAATATTTCATGAACCCCATTTCAAAATTTACACTAAATCACGATGAAAATTCTATAATCATGCTATTTCCATATCATGAACATAATTTGACAACATGAAAGTAATTCATAAGCATACATGGCTATTAATCATGATGGGCCTTAGAATTCATAAAAGGCACATGAGAATTCATTCATAAATCGAACCCTAGAACATGCTTTTATAGAAATCAAGGAATTTAGGTTTTAGTATAAAAGTTGGCACGTGTGGATGGAAGGAGATCCTTGTTGAAGTCCCACATACCTGGCTGGAAGAAATCCCCCACAAGAACTTTAATCTTGAAGCCCTTGAAGAAACCCTAGGTTATCCTTGAACTTGAGAGAAGAAGAAGAAGAAACCTCATGGATGATTTTTGAGAGGATAAGGGGCTTACGCTAGTGAAAACCCTTAAAATCGTCCCATCTAGCACTCAAAATGGTGTAATTTAGGAATTAGAAGCATAGGATTTTATGAAAAAACCCTTGAAAACTCACAGGAAATATTCATGCTTCCAGTCCCCACGAGGGACTGGACGAGTTGTGAGGTCCTGGATGAGTCGTGAGGTCCTGGACGACTCAGTTATGTCCTACTCATGAACTTCACTGATATTTCCTCAACTTCCCTCAAATAGATGATGATTGCTTCACGAGTCTTGAGATTACTCCACGGCTCGTGACTTTTTCCGTTACCACTGAAGCCAAAAATAATGCTCTTCACCCAATGACTCATCCCTTCCTCTCGTTGTAACCACTGCCTCGGGACCCCTTTTGAATTTTGACATTCTTCCAATGACTGTCGTAATGAGTCATTGCCTGCCTAATGACTCGTCGGGTCGTCCGTTGTCACTAAGCCATACTTGCACCTCTTGACTACTTTCCATGAGTCTAGCCATGACTCGTTGGGTGTCACAATCCAAACGTACAACCGGATCATAAACATGGGACAAGGAGCCCCGAGAGACCCCATGTCAACCCATGGCATAAGCATACATATAATCCAATCACATGAGTGGAAGACCTAATGTATAACAACGTAATCATAACATAAACAAAGGGAAATATCAGTACAAGACTTATACAATACGGCTGAATACAACTTGCAGTCTAATAAGCCTCTAAACATGAAGGACAAATTGATGGGACAACTCTCCAACTAATCCAACATCCAGAAATTGAAAGAACAACATAAAGGATGAACATATAGCCCTTGAAAATGAGTACTCACCAATAGCGCTGAGAGTGAATCTGAAACTATCTACGGGTGAGGATGAGACTTAGAAGTGGGACTTATATCATGAAATGATACATCATAGAAAGTATGTGGTCAGTACATGGAATGTACTGACTATGCAAGGTAAGTAAAACAGTCATTTAAAGAATATATGAAATTCATAAATGATCATAAGAGTAGGATGTCATGCTCGTATCGTAAATCATAATAACATATCATATGGATCAAGATTTTCAAAACATTCATAACATAACATAATCATAATCATAATAGAAGAGATTTACTTAACGTGACTTGAGCCGACATACATAATCATAACATGCATAAATCATGAAGAACAGTGGGAGATTCTCTTAACTGACATACCTCATATGAGCACATATGAAGCCCGACTGGTAACCCTAGTCGGGAGGGTATTCGTACCTTGCCAAGGATAGAAACATGAAAGTGTGATATCACCATGAAAAGGGGCCATTTGGGACAGGGAGTCCGGACATACCTACGGTGGCATGTAGTTCATGAGATCCGGGGCTTAACTTGAGCCCCGAACCTACTCGGTGTTCGATACTACTCCCAAAACATATATAGTGCTCATAATAGTACATACATGTGTTCTCGGGCTAGTTAAATCATAATAATCGTAACATGCTTGAACATATGTGATCTAGCCATGACACGAGGCCCGTGAGTCGGCCAACAACATAATTTATGATTTAATAAGGTTCATACATACTTGTAGATCATGCATACAGTTTGAATCTCATAAGATCATAATAGATGATATAATAAATTCACAATTTAAATCATAATCCCTGCTGGGCTTATCAAGATCATCAATGGAAAAAATAGATCGTAAATCAATTCATCATGGGGCATATATAATTAAGCTTAATAGCTTAGAAATCAAATCAACAATATTATAATTAATTTAAATCCCAAAAGATGATCAAAATCCGTAGATTTTGATAAGATTTGGAAATAACAAAACCCATAATTATATCATTAGATTTTATATAAATCAAATACAAA
>JACEIK010005985.1:27971-38411 GCA_018107945.1 Datura stramonium
TCGTCATCTTACCCGTCAAGTATACTGCTTTAACTGATCACTGGGGGGTCCTAACGGACGATATAACGACCTGTTAACAGTGGCCACGAGTTGTGGCCACCACTCGTCAAGTACACTGCCTCCTTAAAACCAATTTACCCAAATTCCACCCAACAACTCATACCACGACTCATCGCCAGGCATGATGAGTCATGGTCTCCTTCCATTAAGTCCACTTCCTTGCCTTTTCTACTTTCCTTATATCTCCTCCCCACGGATGACCTAACGACTCATGGTGTCTGACCACGAGTCGTTCCCAAATCCGTGGGGACTCCTTTTTCTCTATTCTCCCAGGCCTCCCCATGAGTCACCTAACAACTCGTGGGCTCTCCTCACAAGTCATCCAACGACTCGTCTTGTGCCTGCAAACTCAGACATTTAGTTTTTCCTGTTTAAACTCCCGGGTCCGAACTTTGAGATCCCGAGGTATAATAATATCTCTCCCTTGGGAACATTCATCCTCAAATATTAGAAACACATAGAAAACTTATAAACAAGTAATCATCATATGAAGTTACTGATTATTTAACCCAAAAAGTGGCAGAATAACTACCTCCGAAAAGGTCTGCATAGCTGAACTAAATTCAGACATCATGTACATCTATCATAACATAAATCAAACTTGTGCACATGAACTGAACATGGAAACTGATTAGAGAATTAGGGAAAAAACTGATACCTCAAACTGAAGTTGAGCCAGTAGAGAACAAGTGTGGGTACCTAGCCATCATATCCGCTTCGGCTTCACACATAGCTCCTTCAACATGTTGATTTCTCCATAATACTTTAACTGCAGCTACTTCTTTATTCCTTAGCTTTTGGATTTGAAAATATAATATTTAACGGGTACCTCTTCATAACTGAGGCTATCTTTTACACCAATGTTGTCCACCGGGACTACTAAAGATGGATCACCCAAACACTTTTTCAAAACTGACACATGAAACACAAGATGAACTGAAGATAACTCCGAGGGCAAGTCCAACTCATACGCCACCTTACCAACTCTCCTCACAACCTGGTAGGGACCAACATAGCGTGGACTGAGTTTTCCTCTCTTTTCGAACTGCATGACTCCCTTCATCGGAGAAACCTATATAAATATCAAATCATCCACCTCAAACTCAAAATCTCTTCTCCTCATGTCAACATATGATTTCTGATGTCTCTGAGCGATCTTCAGCCTGTCCCTAATCAACTGAACCTTTACTATGGCATCATAAATCGAATATGGCCCTTTCATAGCTGCCTTACCAACCTCAATCCACCCGATGGGAGAACTACACCTCCGCCCATAGAGAGCTTCGAACGGTTCCATTTGGATACTGGAGTGGTAGTTGTTATTATAAGAAAACTCGATTAAGGGAAAATAATCATTCCAACTACCTTTAAAAATCCATGACACATGACCTCAACATGTCCTCAAGAGTCTAGATTTTTCCGCTTGGCCATCCGTTTGCGGATGGAATGCTATGCTGAGCTTAACCCGAGTCCCAAGCCCTTTTTGGAAAGACCGCCAAAACTGAGAGGTAAACTAAGTACCTTGGTCTGAAATAATAGAAAAGGGAACTCCATGATGTCGAACCAACTCCCGAATATACAACTTGGCATAATCATCCGCTGAATTCATGGTCTTGATTAGTAGAAAGTGTGCAGCCTTGGTTAACCTGTCAGCCACTATCCAAATGGAATCATAGTGTCGTCGTGTATGAGGTAGCCCTGTAATGAAATCCATGTTAATCTCTTCCCACTTCCATATGGGAATGCTAATACCCTGAAGTACGCCTCCCGACCTTTGATGCTCGACTTTCTCTTTCTGACAGTTTGGACATTTGGCTACAAATTCTGCAATATCCTTCTACATGCCATCCAACCAATAGATTTCAAGCAAGCCCCAATACATCTTTGTGGATCCCAGATGGATAAAATATCTGGTACCATGTGCCTCATGAAATATTCAAACTCTCAAACTATCAATTTCCGGAACACATAGTCGACCCTGGTATCGTAGCACACCTTCTCCCCTTTGGGAGAAAATCTCCACCTTTTGACTCTGCACCGCTTCCTTCAACCTTCTCAAAATCGGATCCTCATCCTGCCTAGATTTGACATCGACCACCAAGGACGATTCTGACCCATTCTGCACAACAACGCCGCCATCGATTGAGTCGATCAATCTAACTCCCAATTTTGCAAGGGCGGTGGAAATACTTCACCAATTCCTTCTTTCCCTCATCCACTTGGGACACACTCTCCATAGAGAGCCTACTAAGTGCATCCACCACCACATTAGCCTTGCCCGGGTGGTAAAGAACACTCATATAATAGTCCTTTAATAACTCTAACCACCTCCTTTGCCGATGATTGAGATTTTTCTGCATGAACACATATTGCAAGCTCTTGTGATCCGTGAATACATTCATGTGGACCCCATACAAGTAATGCCGCAATATATTTAATGCAAACACTACCACGACCAATTCAAGATCATGGGTCGGGTATTTTTTTTCGTGGATTTTCAATTGTCTCAAGGCATAAGTTATCACTTTCCCATGTTGCATCAACAAACACCCGATTCTGACTCGCGAAGCATTACAATACACCACAAAACCATCGGTACCCTCAGGTAGGGTCGACACTAGTGCTGAAGTGAGTCGGGTCTTCAACTCTTGGAAGCTTTTCTCACAAGCCTCCGACCATTGACACTTCACCTTCTTCTAAGTCAACTTAGTCAATGGTGTGGCAATAGATGAAAAACCCTCCACAAATCTCCGATAGTAACCCGCTAAGCCCAAAAAGCTCCTGATAGAGGATGGGTTCACAAGTATGGGCCAATTCTTTACTACCTCGATCTTATGAGAGTCTACTTTTATGTCCTCACCTGATACCACATGGCCTAGAAATGCCACTGAGTCCAACCAAAACTCACACTTGCTGAACTTGGCATACAATTAGCGATCCTTGAGAGTCTAAAGTACTACTCTCAAGTGAGAAGCATGCTCCTCCTCGCTCCGAGAGTATATCAGGATGTCATCAATGAACAAAATCATGAACATGTCTAGATACGGCTTGAACACCCTGTTCATCAGATCCATAAAGGCTGCAGGATCATTCGTTAGTCCAAATGACATAACTACAAACTCATAATTTCCATACCGGGTTCTGAAGGCTGTCTTTGGGATATCACTCTCGAACTCAGAGTTGATGATACCCGGACCTGAGATCTATCTTCGAGAAACACCTGGCACGCTGGAGGTGGTCAAATAAATCGTCAATCCTAGGAAAGGGGTACCTATTTTTGATAGTGACCTTATTTAGCTTCCGATAATTAATACACATCCGAAGGTACCCATCCTTCTTCCGAACAAATAGGACCTGTGCACCCCATAGATACTTGCTCTGACTAATGAAACCCTTATCCAACAAGTCCTTCAACTATTCTTTTAACTCTTTTAGCTCGGCTGGAGCCATCCTATAAGGAGGGATGGAGATAGGTTTCGTATCGGTCAATAGATCAATACCGAAATCAATTTCCCTTTCCGGAGGAACACCTGGAAAATCATCAGGGAAAACCTACAGATGCTCACACACTAGTGGAACTGACTGAATAGTCGGGGTCTCGGAATCTACATACTTAACCCAAACTAGGTGGTACATGCAACCCTTAGAGATTATTTTCCTGGACTTAAGGTATGAAATAAACCGACCGACTGGTACAATGGAATTACGCTTCCATTCCAGAACTGACTCACTCGGAAATCGAAATTCCACCACACGGGTCCTACAATTAATCGAAGCATAACATGCAAACAACCAATCCATACCCAAGATCATATCAAAGTCAGTCATGGCAAACTCTACTAAGTCTGCGGAGGTAAACTTATGCAACACATTGATGGGGCAACCTCTATACACCCGCTTAGCTACCACTGATCACCGACTGGAGTAGATATGGAGAACGATTCTGACAAAATTTCAGGACTAACTCCAAAACTACTATAAATATAAGGGGTAACAAAAGACAAAGGATCTCCTTGATCTAAAAAAGCATAAGCATCAATATGGAAGACTTGCAACATACCCATGATCACATCTGGCGATGCCTCTTGCTCCTTGCGAGGCACTAGGGCATAAAACCTATTTTGGCGCTGACCAACTGCTAAACTAGTAGAGGCACCCTACTGAGGGGGTTGTGCTGCTGGAGTGGTAGAACTAGCTTCAGGGAAATCTCTGATCCTGTGTCTAGGTTTGCCACACCCGAAACAAGCATCTGCACTGACCAGGCACCTCCCGAGATTATTCTTGTTGTACTTCGCACAAACTGGAACAGTGCGCTCCACCTACATGCTACCATGATCCCTTGAGCCTGTAGCCCTACTCCTATGGTCTCCCCTAAACCTGGATGGCGTGCTACCCAATTATGGAGTTAGAGCAATGGACTTGTGCTGGGACTACTAACAGGGTCCACCCCCTGTCCTGGCCTGAGAAACCCCGTAGTTGTTGGTCCTGGCCCTCTTGGCCTCTCTCTTCCTCCTGTAGATAGACTCCATCTACTTCGAATGCAATAAAATATGGGGACAATCACTGTCCTAGTAAATCATGGCGATCCGACAATCCTTGTCCAAATAATTTGCTACCCCATGCACAAAATGGCTCACCCGAGCCCGCTGATCCGCCACCAACTCCGGGGCATATTTAGATAACCAGGTGAACCCCAATGTATATTCCTGGACCGACATATTACCTTTTTCTAGATTAAAAAATTCAACCGCCTTGAGCTCCCTCATCTCCTAAGGGAAGAACCGATACATGAATGCAATGTGAAACTCATCTCAACCTATCGGGCCTGCACCCGCCACCATGAAATCTCTCCAAAACCATATATGCGCTACCCCCTTTAGCTGGTAGGAGGTCAAGTCAACACATTCCCCATTGTTCACCCCCATAACCTGGGTGAGCTTCAGAATCTCCTTAATGAAATCATGTGGATCCTCGTCCACCCTTGACCCCGTGAACTTCATAGGGCTCATCCTTAAGAAATCCCTCACCCTAGCTGCCATTGCATTCCCATTATGAGGGAAATTCTCCACTGTCTGATTCTGGACCTGGGTAGTCATGGCCTGTGCCAGCATCTGAATCGCCGCCCTAAACTCAGCGTGGGTGGCTAGCTCTAGTACGTGCTCTTCATGAACGGGTGGAGTTGGATGATGCTCAGCATCATGGGTACCGTCATGACCATTACCAATACCGTTTCTCCTAGCGTTTACTCGATGTGGAGGCATGATTCTGCAAACACGAATAGCACGAATTATAATAGCAAAGGACGATCATCGCATGACATAGATCATGAAAGAAGGGAACATTTCCTAAACATCTAGTAGCCTCTTTGTCATAAATGTGACGCACTTCACACCCATTAAAAATACTCTACATAATGCAACTTTTAGACTCCCTAGGACACTTCAAAACCTATGGCTCTGATACCAAATTTGTCACGACCCAAACATACACCCAGATCATAGACACCAGACAAGGAGCCCCGAGAGACCCCATGTCGACCCATGACATGAGTATACATCTAATCCAATAACATGAGTGGAAGACTTAATGTATAAGAACGTAATCATAACATATCCAAATAGAAATATTAGTACAAGACTTATACAATACGACTGAATACAACTTGCAGTCTGATAAGCCTCTAATCATGAAGGTCGAATTGATGGGACAATTCCCCAACTAATCCAACATCCAGAAACTGAACGAACAACATAGAGCATGAACATACAGCCCTCCAAACATGAGGACTCACCAAGAGCGCTGAGAGCAAATCTGAAACTATCTACCGGCGAGGATGAACCTGAGAACTGGGACATGTACCATGAAACAATACAACATAGAAAGTATGCGGTCAATACGTGGAATGTACTGGGTATGCAAGGTAAGTAAAATGTACATTTAAAACATATATGAAATTCATAAATGATCATAAGAGTAGGACCTCATGCTCGTATCATAAATCATAATAACATATCATAAGCACACATGAAGCCTGACTTGTAACCCTAGTTGGGAGGGTGTTGGTACCTTGCTAAGGGTAGAACCATAAAAGTGTGATATCACCATGAAATGGGGACATTTGGGCTAGGGACTAACATGAAATGGTCCCGACATACCTACAGTAGCATGTATTTCATGAGATCCGAGGCTTAACCTGAGCCCTGAACCTACTCAGTGTTTGATACTACTCCCGAAACATATATAGTGCTCATAATAGTACATACATGAGTTCATGGGCTTGTTATATCATAAAAATTGTAACATTCTTGAACATATGTGATCTAGCCATGACATGAGGCCCGTCAGTCGGCCAAAAACTTAATTCATGATTTAATAAGGTTTATACGTACTTGTAGATCATGCACATAGTTTGAATGATGAGATTCATAATAGATAACATAATAAATTAACAATTTAAATCATAATTCATGATGGGCTGGTCAAGATCATCAATGGAAAAAGTAGATCGTAAATAAATTCATCACGGGGCATGCATAATTAAGCTTAATTGCTTAGAAATCAAATCAACAATATGATAATCAATTCAAATCTCAAAAGATGATTAAAATCTGTAGATTTTGATAAGATTTCAAAATCAGGAAATCCATAATTAAATCATTAGATTTTATATAAATCAAATACAAAACCCCATGAGTTTTTGATAAATTTTAAGTAAAATCATAGAGTAGGAGCATGGGTGTGGAAGGATTCACCCATTGATGACCTCACATACCTAGGATTATCTTATTCTTAACTTCCCTTGATTACCCAAGAATGAAATTGGAAGAATTGAAGAGAAGGGACTAGAATCTCCTTTGATTACCTCTCACTATTCTTGCATGCATGAATGAAGAGAAAACTAAAATTAACCCTTTAAATTTCCCTATTCATAACCTAAAACGTCGTAGTTTAGGCCTTAGGATCTTAGGATTTATGTAAAAGCCCTTAATAATTTACAGGAAAATAACTGCCAGGGGTCCGAACAGGGGACCTGACGACTCGTTACCTGTCCCCACGATTCGTCATCTTGCCCGTCAAGTATACTACCTTAACTGATCACTTGGGGGTCCTAACGGACGAGATACTGACTTGTTACCGGTGTCCACGAGTCGTGGCCACAACACGTCAAGTATACTGCCTCCTTAAAACAAATTTATCCAAATTTCACCCAACGACTCATACCATGACCCATTGCCAGTCATGAGGAGTCATGGTCTCCTTCTGTTAAGTCCACTACCTTGACTTTTCTACTTTCCTTATATCTCCTCCCCACAGATGACCTAACGACTCGTGGTGTCTGACCACGAGTTTCTCCCAAGCCCGTGGTAACTCTTTTTTCTCTATTCTCCCAGGCCTCCCCACGAGTCACTTGACTCATGGGCTCTCCTCACGAGTAATCCAATTACTCATCATGTGCCTGCAAACTCAGATTTTTAGTTTTCCTCATTTCAACTCTAGGGCCCGATCTTTGAGTTCTCGGGGTATAATATTGGGTCATCTAACGAGTCATACCATGACTCGTTCTGAGGTGAAATTTTCCACTTCCCTGCTGATTTCTTATTTTAAGTATGGGGTCTGATCTTAGAAACTTTTGGTGTGTTACATCATGGTTGGAGATCGGGTTTTTATAAAGGATTTTTATGAGGTTTTGGAAGATAGGCAAGCTTAGCTCGACGTTTATTAGTCAATTTGAGATTTTGTGCCACATTAGTAAAGTGGCTTATGAGATAGCCTTTCCACTAGGTTTATCAGGTGGTAAATAAATGTTTTATGTATAGATACTAGAGAAGTACCATTTAGATTGTTCTCATGTCATTCTACCAGGTTTAGTGCAATTGGATCAAAATCTAGCATTTGAGAAAGAGTTGTTAGCAATATTATGTAGACATATTCAATAGTTGAGATAAGAAAAGATAGCTTCTGGGAAGGTATAATGGAAGCATCATTTGGTGGAGAAGGATACTTAGGAGTCCAAGTCAGACATGTGGAGCAGATATACATAATTTTTTGATAGCTCAGGTACTTTGTTTTACCTATTTGAAAATGAATGTTTATTTAAGCATGGACTAATGTAACGACTTGCTGGGTCATTTTGAGTATTCGACCCCTTTCTATAAAAGACCTTTCGCGTAGCATTGATATTGTAATATATGACATGGAGGGATGAGAGACATGGATCCTATGGTGATAACATATGTATCAGAGAGGGATTCTAAAATTGAATGTTTAGAATTTGAAGTTTGACCAAAATCAACAATTTGTGTTAAAAAGCTCAAAATTGATTTTTAATAGTTCATTAGGTTTAGAATGTGATTGATGAATTAGTAGGATGATCTACACAGGACCCGAAGGTCTCGGGTAGGTGTTATTTAGGTGATTGGTGGATTATTAGTTCATTTAAAAGATTAGAGTTGACCACGACCAATATTAAGTCAAGATGATCACAAATCAAATTAGTGTCTTGAGTTTTCTAATGGGTTTAAAAGCAAATTTAAGAGTGATTTGCATATTTGGTTTGTATCCCGTCGAGTTCGAGTGAGTTTTACACATCGATCCATGTTTAGGATTTAACAAATTCTTTTGTATCACCTAATATATGGAGCATGCACACCTGCGAAGTTTTTTGTTAGTATGGCATCACACTTATGTGGATTTTGCTGCACCTGTGAAGGTTGAATTATAGATTGGGTTCCACACCTGCAAAGATTTATCAACTAGTGCAACATCCCTTATGTGAAAAAGGAGCGCTTCTAAGAAGACTAGGGTCCAAGATGAGTTATGCACCTGCAATGTTGCTAGTGCATTTGTTTTTCGCTTCTGCAAGTAAATACATGTTTATATTTTTCTCTTCGGTGAAAGAAAGTTCCCTGGTATGGAGTCACACTTGTGAAGAATTGTCACGACTCGAGCTGGGACCCCGTATCGAGACACAAGATCTAGAGCTACGAAGGACTACAAGCTAACCCATGACACATGCATAACGAATCCAAGATCATAATTAAAGTGGAAATTAAAGCAAAACACTTTTAAGCGGAAGACTAACATATATTAACAATCATAAATGGAGTGAACACTAAAAAAAAAACTGAAAGTCTATATAATATCTGAGAAGCCTCTAAACTATCTGATGAGCTGATAGGACAGTGCCTCCAACTAGCTCGCTAAAGTCTAAAACTGAAATAACATAATCAAACAACTAAACTGAATGTCCTCAGAAAATGAGGAGTCACCAACAACGGGGACTGAGCTGGTCTGATAGCTCAGACCTGTATCATGAAATAATACAGTATAGAGTATGCGGTCAATACTTAGAATTTACTGAGTATGAAGGTAATTAAAGAGGACAATTAAAATATATAAAAGTTTATGGGGATAAACATTCCTGAAACATGATGTAATAAATCATAATTTAGACATGCGGGCTCAAGGTTTTCAAAACTGTTCATAAACTAATCATAATCGTAATAATAAGAGAAACCTTGTGAATCATAACTTAAGCCAAAGTATTGTAAAAATTATCATGCATAAAATATAAGGAACAATGAAAGGACTCATTATAACCAATACCATCATGATAGAGCTTACATGATACCCCAACTATCTCGCTCAAATGGGCGAGCCGTCCCATGCTTGCCAAGGAAAGGAACAATATGTGGCGTGATATCATTAGTAAACACCCCATAGGGTTAAATATGAATATATATATATATATACCTACGTTGAAACGTAGTTCTGAGACCTTGGGGTTTTCCTGAATGCCGGGCCTACTCGATGCTAGACACTACTCCCTAAAACATGCACATAGCTCATAATGAATCGTGAAATCATACATGAGGTTCATGGGTTAGTTTAAATTATAATAATCATGAACATTCTTGTAATACGTGAACTAGCCATGAAATAAGGGCTCGTGACTCGGCCATAATAATAAACTTGAGTACCGTAGAAATAATGCATACTTGAGAAAATCCTCATACCTGAAGTTCATAAATTCATGTAGAATCCTTGTAGGAAATCATGTATCATACGCCATAAAACATAAATTAGGGCTTGAGAGAATTTCAATCATAAAAGGATTATAAAAACTCATAAAGCGGAATTTAGCCCTAAGAGTTCATAATCGTACTTGTAACATAAAAGACCATAATTTCATGAGAACTTATAGGAATTATAAAAACCCAATCATGAAAATCATAAATTCTTTATCAATTAAGCTATACCCATAATAGAATCATGGAGGAATGTCACGCCCCGCCTTGGGGGGTATGACTGGCACCTGGTGCCCTATTAGGACCTGGGCTGCTAGACTACTGAGCCTAAGCACATCTGGTGCCTGGCTGG